>CALNHX010003730.1:0-142775 GCA_940337035.1 Agriotes lineatus
GAAATGTAGGAAAAACGAACCCTTCGCTTTTTATTAATATGTATAAATGCACTTTTGGACCGCACCTCCATTACGTAAAGCCCCAGTAGTTGTGTAAATAGTTCGCTAATTAATTTGCTTGAGCAATATCAATAAATTAGCTATCTTGCTGTTGCTAAGTCGGGGGAGGGAGTTGTTTACTAAAGGAGCAAGTTGATTACCTCGCGCTGGCCATGCATTTTAAATTTTTCTCGTTTCCAATGCAGTTTCGACGCATAATTCCTGCATTGTTTTTTATGCAAATTGCAGAACGCCTTATTAAAGCTTTTATGATAGATTATCTCCGCGCCAACGGCAGCTCGGCTGCACGTGTTGGCCACTTCCTAGTTCCTATAGATTTCCTTAGGTACCTAAAATGCCAGGCTATTTACTTAGCGTGCGGATGAGCTAATTAAGTTGGACTTTAATCACTGTTTACAACCATTCAACCAGAGCCACTTAACCTCTTTCATATCGCCCGAATCCGGATTATTACTAATCTGCTTTTTTCCCACGATTCATTGTATCAATAGCCACACACATGTATCGACAGTGCAATAAATTGTGGCTACATGAACTAACCACAAGCCAATGCACTGTGATGAACCCTGCGGCTCGGAACAGACTCGCATTACCTTGTTTTGGGGCAAATTACTGAATCATGCGTTGTTATGTAGATGTTTACTTAACCTCAAACGATTAAAATGACGCTGGTGGATCATATGGGAAGAGCGTGCTTGTAAAAACAAAAGAAAAGGTATTGGAAGCGAAATTTTCCCATTTGAATTATGTAGTAGCATTCAGAGCGTAGGTGCGGTAGTTACCTACTATTAATGAGTAATTAAGTTAATAAGGTCTATTTTTTTGTCAGTTAAAACTGACAGGTCAAGTTCCTCCCTGTAGTTGTACCCTTAATAAGCTGGTGAGACTTTTAACATGAAGTAACCAGTAGCTTAACATAAAAACCAGATTTCCTCATGTGTCTGTTGTCATGATGTCAACAGTTGATTGCCTCTAGTAAAATTAATACTTTCCGAGAATTTAGTGACCATGATCGCACACGCGGAGTATCTTACAAAAGGTTTCCGAAGGAAATGGAAGCGTGGAATGGTTGGTATTTGTAAACATCAGTTTGATGGTGCTTGGTGGAATTGTTGGATTTGATAATCTACAGAATTGTTGGCGTTGATGAAAGCCAAGTTTATTTTGATTATATGTTGACCTCCCAAGCGGATTGGTTTTTGAAGAACGAACTCTGAAACCAACGAATTAACTGCGAACAAAGATGGCGTCTCACTTTGCATTCACCCCATACGGGCAATTCAATTCAACACTGACCGAGTGTTAATGTTTGCTCTTTTTGTGCATGTAGTATTTTCCTTACTCTTATTTCTAGTCGTATTGTGTGGGATTTGAACCCACGACTGCCGAACAACATTACAAATAATAAAACTCCCACATTGCCCCAGTGCTCTGGAAACGTACATTTAGTACTTCTAAACTGTAGTATCTGTAACTTTTTTCAACGTAATTTGCACGAATTTAGTATCCCCATCAGCGTGTTTTGTTTTCATCAGAATCGACTATCAGCCCAAACCCAGATGTATAGATGTTGTTGTTTTCAAAGTATAGCTTTTCACATTGTAATTATTTGACAAAGATATTTACAATATCTGTCGCAAAAGCCGCGTGCGCCACGCCACGCCCTCGTTTGCGAAATCGCAATAGCCTTGATGCGGCGCTGTTCACCTGTCATAAGCCTCATAACTGGACTGATTGAACTTTATTAAGGCCTTTCCTTCGACCTTCCGTCACTTTCTTCACATGTCATAATAAACAACAATGCAATCCATGCGTTTTTATATTACAGTACCATTTTCGCACCCATATACTTAATTGCGCCCATTATTCAACATTTGCCAGCACGTGGTAGTCGGTGATTTTTGCAGTAGTTGTAAACCTTGGATCGAAAAGGGGAACTCGAATGTGGAAAAATATCCATGTAATTTATTGAATATGGAGTAGATTATGTGAATACGTGTCGTTCAACAAGGTCGTTTCAAAAGCACACCAGTTTTATGTGTTTTCAGTTAGGACATTTAACTTGTTTTCATAAATGCTATTCTGGATAATTGCGCCCCACTTTGTAATAGTGGAAATCCCGTGTGTGTTTACGGTTCTTTGATTTTCCACGTCAAAGAAAAGATTGACTACTTAGAAAATGTGTCGAGAAAACGTAGTATCAATTGGGTGGTTCCCGTTTTATTGCCAAGATGATTCTAATAATTATGACGCATGCGTAGAGAGCTAGTGGCGCCCTCCATTGGCTTGGTGCTCTCTAATGACAGAGTCGTACTCCTGCCTCATAAATATTCACTTGGCAAGAAGCACTTCATGTCACTGAACTATGCAGTCCACTTTAGAAGCCTAATTAATTTAAATTGTAACGTAATGGCCATAAATTACCACTATCACGAGCACTTATTGATTTGTGCCTAATATTAACTTGTTGTTATCAGCACGTGCACCTTTGAATGTAAAATTGGCGGCATTTACAACTGATTTTGTCCGACTTTATTAGGTGGCCGCCAAATTAAAATTTGTATTGTTTTTGTGCTCTGAGATTTCAAGGAACGCGCCTTGCAGGTTAATATTCAAAATATGAAAAAGTTGATGGAATACAATACCATTAAATACACATAAGCAATTGATTGCGTTTTATGTCTAGACGTAAAATCTGAATCACGTAATTATATGTGCTAGTTTGAGTTTAACTGCAAGAAGTGTTTGCTAATTGACAGGTTGCAGAGTAAATTATTGTTAACCGTAGTACAGTAAATAGTTGGACAACATATTATTAGAGTTATATTAAAAGTCATGGATCAAGTAGGCTAGTTATTTGTCTACTAGTTCACATGGTTGGGTTCAACTGTTTTCATTTTTCATGTTTTCACTTATTTGTGTTCTAACAAAATGCTTTTGTTAAAGTAAATTCAAACCTCCTGATAGACTATACAATTAAATACTATAAAATTACAATAATGGGCTCTGTGTACTTTGGTTGAGTATTTCAAGGTTAAAAATTATCAGCAGATATATTTATAAACCCTAACTGTTTGCAAAGTTATTGTAACCACCCAATATACATACTACGATAAGGTGCCACCTGCCAGACCCAGACAGTTGATTTTCCCGGATGGATTTCCAAGTGCAAATTTACATCATTTGGACCGTCAGACAAACGCAAATAAACCTTCATTTACTTAACGTAGAAATTTTCCACATTCCCATCCCCGTTTAAATGTAGCCTTACGTCGAAGCCACTTCAACTGACACATTGTTAGAAAACGTATTGATTAGATTTAAGTGGTTATTGCTACAAGTGCGTCACTTATTAACATACCACATGAAGAGGAAGCTCGTAGGAACAAATTTTAAATTTTGAGGAAAATCTGAATTACATCGGTACTTTTGAAAATAGATGATTGTACGTAGTACTTGACATGAGTATGCTTTACAAGTACACCTTCAACTGATAAATGGATAAGATCAGGAACGGACATATCCGTTTTAATAGAGCTTGTATAGAAAAGTCGTTCCTAACGATTGTACACCCCGAGCGCTTAAAATGCCTATGCAGTGGATGGCAAACCGTCTATGAGATAGCATGAAGAGGCAGCGAAGATAACAGCAAACAATTGTATATGACTCTAAACCCCTCATATATTGGGATTGTAGAAGCGAATCTAAATTAATACTTGTACCTGCCCGAGCAATTTAATGTTTCCACCGAAGTAGTATGGCGGCATCTAAATTGGAGCAAGGTCATTTGATTCGCGGATTCGCGGTTTAATTCGCGGAATTATTCGCGGATTTCGCGGTTTTATTCGCGGATTGACCTAATTAATTTCGCGGTTTGATCTAATTAATCACATATGAAGTTTGATATGTAATTTACATATGTGCTACTGATTAAATTACGCATTAGATTTTTTAATTTGCTTCCGGAATTACGCGTCGGACTTCGGCGGCCATCTTGGATTTCTGGCGGGAATATTTGAAATTTGAATTTTTTCCGATTTTTTTTCTAAGTTCCATTATTTGAATTTTAAACTTCCCGGGTGTCAGCAGCCACCTTGGTTTTCTGCACGCGCACCTCTCGCTGTAGTCGTTTTTAATTTTGAATTTTCGCGGAAATATTTGAAATTCAAACTGGTGGATCTATCTCGCTCTTCGAAGCTGCTGTCTCTCTCTTGCATTCACTCGCGGAAATATTTAAATTTAAAAAAAGCTATTTGCGTCGGACCCGAGTGGGAATCGAACCCTCTACGTTAGCATACACATTGGGCTCACATCGATCGATGCCTCTAGACCACGGAGCGGTACGGGATTTAAAGGGTTTGAACGAAACGCCATTTCGCAGCTCTACAGTCACGCCGCTCGAATTTTAAACAACTTATTTTTTCGAAAATTTAAATTTTAAGAACTGAAATGTGCAACTTGATGTGATTAAAGGTATATGCATTTTTTAAAAATTGATTTCGCCCCGTGATTTCACTAGAATTAATTATTTTACTCAACAAACTATTTTTCAAAAATTTATATTATGAGAATAGGGAATGTTTAACATATTGTGTTTACAGGCAGACACAATTTAAAAAAAAAATATATATGCAACAGCTTTGCTACTAATAATAATTTTATAATTTGCAATATAGTCGTTGTCCCAAGTTTCTGGTTAATTTCCATTCGACCGCGCATAATTTGAAAAGCTATATGAAATAATTACTTTATTTTTATAATTAAAACAGCGAAATCACTGCATTACTTTATTCAAAACGCATTATAATATTACGCAATAGCTTCTGGTTAAATTACGCGATTTTTTCTAAGTTCCCTTTTTAAAACAGGTCGAGACTGGTCGCTCTTTGTTCAACCTTGGTAACGTACGAACAGCGATGAGTGGAATTTTTAAAATATTGCCCATCGAACAGCGGAATAATTCTAGAACGAATCGGAGTTTTTATTTGTATAAAATGGCGGTCCGAACACGACGCTGCACAAAACCTGGATTTATCGAAATTTTAAAATAATATAGCTCTGTAATTTTAAAAACAATATAAAGTTACATTTTTTAATGTCTCCTTTGTAGCTGTTTGATTTTTGTGTGTTGTTAATATGCGTACAATTTCTAAACAAGGCCTCGATCTGATATTTCACGTCAAAAATTACAGTAAATGTTCAAAGACAGAAATAAATAATTTATAAGATGCTAGACTATTATAGCTTTCTCTTTCAAAGTTTTGACGTCATTGCATAGCGGCACGCAGAACACAACTCGTTCTTTATGTTTACTTTAGAAACCCTTAACCCTTTTCATTTAAATCGCGAAATCCGCATAAATATATTACTATAAAAAATCGCGAAAAGTGTTGAGTAAATAAATGCAACGCATTGTAAAGCCGTAAAACTTTTAGTTATTGTACGTTTACAAGATGGGTCTTTTGTCAAAGTGGAAGAACCAAACTATGCTATTGTAAATGTACAGATTTTTCACTGTCAATTTGTATATAACAACTTAATGTAAATTGGTATTTGGAACATTTTAACGAAAACAGCGACTTCTTTCGGCATAAACTGTTTCTTCTCACCACGGAACCCTATTTTATAAATAAACGTCTGAAATTGTGTCATTATATCGATAAAAAACTGCATTTTAGTTTAAAAAATTCCAGTATAAATGCAAACGGACGAAAATAAAAACGCAATTGACCACAAAGTAACATAATTTTGAATAAAAAACACAATTTCGTTGGAAAAATGTTCTGTTTCACTTAAAATTTTACAAAAACTGACATCATGTCACTTGAAATTATACAAAAAACGACATTTTTATCCAATAAGCGATAAAAAAATACGCCGTCTCACATAAATTTATACAAAAATCGACACCATGTCACATAAATTATACAAAAACTGCCACCATGTCACTTGAAATTATACAAAAACGACATTTTTACTCAATACACGACGAAAATCGACATCATGTTACATAAACTATGCATAATTTTGCAAATGTTTTACACTTTTTTCTCTAACTTGTTGCAATTTTAGTAAAATTTTAGAAAATCGACAGCATCTCCCATGAAAATTTATAAAAATCGGCATCTTGTCACATTAAATTCTGTAAAAACGACAAAAACAATATTTTTTTTCACAACTTTCATTGAAAAATAGTAAAATTTTACGAAAATACGTCTGTGCTGACGACAAATGAAAATAAATTTGAATAGAAACACGCAAAAATTACGAAAAGACGTATGTGTTGACCCCCAAAGTAACAAAAATTTGAATAAAATCACGCAATCATACAGCATCTCACATAAATTTTCGCAAATATCGACATCATGTCACATAAATTATACAAAAACTGTCATCACGTCACTTGAAATTATACAAAAAACGATATTTTATTCAACACACGATGAAAATTGAACAAAAATCACGCAATTACAAGCCATCTCACGTAAATTTTCACAAAAATCGACATCATGTTACATAAACTATGCATAATTTGGCAAATGTTTTACACTTTTTATAAAATGCATCGCTCAAAATTAAAAGAAATAGCAATTTCGTTGAAAAAATCTACTACCACAATCATTTCGATAAACAAAATTCAAAAAATCTTATACTTTTGACGGAAATATATGTATGTTGACCACAAATTAACATAATTTTTAAATAAAAACGCGCAATTCGTTGAAAAAAAATATTCTGACACCACCAAAACACGCAATTTCATTGAAAAATATATATATGTTGTCCACAAATTAACATAAATTTGAATAAAAACACGTAATTTTGTTGAAAAAATGTTCTGGCCCCTTCATTTCACTTAAAATTTTACAAAACTGCCATCATAACACTTGAAATTATACAAAATATATGTATGTTGATCACAAATTAACATAAACCTGAATAAAACACACAATTTCGTTGAAAAATTTGCAAATGTTTTACACTTTTTTATAAAATGTATCGCACAAAATTAAAAGAAATCACAATTTTCTAAATTATATCACGCTATTATGAAATCGTAGATTGATTTTTTGAAATTTTACACTTTGTAACTGTAAAATAACTGCAAATACTAATATTTTAGCTTTAGACTTTGTAATTATTGCAGATTCGAGAAATAAAAAACACAAACACTTTGTAATAAACAAATATATTGTTCTTATTTCGTATAATACTTGATAATATAAATATAAATGTACAGCAGAATGTCTTATTTCTAAAAATTCGCTAGCAATTTACAAAACTGTAGTTTGAGGTGCACGACATTTCAAATTAAAAAGACTGCAAGTAATAAAATCAGAATTTCATTGTGTAATTTTAAAGTTTAAGGCGCTCCCAGTCCATAATTCCATTCGTATTTGATGTTGATGACATCTGCCTTAGAGGCATTTTTCTAACGGCCCTTTTTTGGAGGCGTTTCCTTATCGGTGTTCTTCTGACTGAACCTTTTTGATGTGGACTTGGATGAGTAGCTGGTGTTTTTAATTTATATTCTAAATCGGACTCGCAGTTATCAGTTTCCATTTCGGTTTTTCTTGTAGTACCAGTCGGGGTTGGCTTCTTTTGCTGTTTAGGTTTAGCTAGCAGCACATTAGGAACGTTAAGGTCTTTGATGTAATCAGCAAACTGTAGGCGTCCGGGTGGATTAATAGTTTTTAGAGGCCGCAGAGTGTCGTGAATTAAATCGACTATGTTAGACGCAGGTAAAATTTCACCCTTTATAGTAACGGTACCCTTGTGATCCCAGCTCACATCGCTTGAGGTACTCAAAATGCGTAGGAAAACTTCAGCTTTTTTCTTAAAAGTTTTGGGAAGTGTAGATAAAATAACGGCATTTGATAGGCTGTCACTGGTTGTTTCAATAGGTATTTTGATTGGCTGCCGCGCCTGGTTTGTGAAATGAAGGAATCGTTGTAAAACCTGATTGTACTGGATCCATTTATCGTGATCAGTTAATTTGGACTTTAAAACTTTTTGCATTTCGTCATCAAGCTGTGATAATATATTTTTCTCCGCATCATCGCCAGACTTAAGACGTTGGACAAATTCCGGCGATACAATCAACATCTTCCGCTCTTTGTCCATTTTAGTCGAAAAGGAGCTCAGTCGTTTGTTCTGGTAGAGCCGTCGTGAATAAACTAGCTTAAAATCAAGACTTTCATAATAAATATATAAAAAAAAAATATGACAGGTACGGGAATCGAACCCGTATTCTCTCTCGAGATCAGAACTTGAATCTGACGCCTTAACCATTCGGCCAACCTGCCTCCCTATATAAACGAGCACTCTCTGCATAATTAAGAAAATATATAGTTTAAAAAGCCTTCTGCATGCAATTTCAAACAATATTTCATATAAATTAAGCCATGTACAAATTTCTTAATCAGGTTTTGATATATATTTTATCGAAAGACTTGACCCTCAGCTGCCGTTTTATTATTTGTCGAGATGCGTCATCGTTGAATTTACAAGTGCCATCCTGTCTGCTGTGTGACGTAGGTAATGTCTCCATACCTTTTTATTTTAAAATTCTATAAAATCAGAGGTCCAAACTGCTGCCGCATCAGGTAACAGAGTACAATGGTTTAAAACGTGTTAGTGCGGCATCAGTCGGGCCTCTGTTTTTGTAGAATTTTAAAATAAAAAGGGGTGGATACATTACGTACGTCACATCGCAGACAGGCTGGCTCTTGTAAAATTCATCGATGACGCATCACGACAAATAGTAATAAAACGGTAGCTGAGGGTCCAATCTTTCGATAAAATATATATCAAAAACCTGATTAAGAAATTTGTACATGGCTTAATTTATATGAAATATTGTTTGAAATTGCATGCAGAAGGCTTTTTAAACTATATATTTTCTTAATTATGCAGAGAGTGCTCGTTTATATAGGGAGGCAGGTTGGCCGAATGGTTAAGGCGTCAGATTCAAGTTCTGATCTCGAGAGAGAATACGGGTTCGATTCCCGTACCTGTCATATTTTTTTTTTTATATATTTATTATGAAAGTCTTGATTTTAAGCTAGTTTATTCACGACGGCTCTACCAGAACAAACGACTGAGCTCCTTTTCGACTAAAATGGACAAAGAGCGGAAGATGTTGATTGTATCGCCGGAATTTGTCCAACGTCTTAAGTCTGGCGATGATGCGGAGAAAAATATATTATCACAGCTTGATGACGAAATGCAAAAAGTTTTAAAGTCCAAATTAACTGATCACGATAAATGGATCCAGTACAATCAGGTTTTACAACGATTCCTTCATTTCACAAACCAGGCGCGGCAGCCAATCAAAATACCTATTGAAACAACCAGTGACAGCCTATCAAATGCCGTTATTTTATCTACACTTCCCAAAACTTTTAAGAAAAAAACTGAAGTTTTCCTACGCATTATGAGTACCTCAAGCGATGTGAGCTGGGATCACAAGGGTACCGTTACTATAAAGGGTGAAATTTTACCTGCGTCTAACATAGTCGATTTAATTCACGACACTCTGCGGCCTCTAAAAACTATTAATCCACCCGGACGCCTACAGTTTGCTGATTACATCAAAGACCTTAACGTTCCTAATGTGCTGCTAGCTAAACCTAAACAGCAAAAGAAGCCAACCCCGACTGGTACTACAAGAAAAACCGAAATGGAAACTGATAACTGCGAGTCCGATTTAGAATATAAATTAAAAACACCAGTTACTCATCCAAGTCCACATCAAAAAGGTTCAGTCAGAAGAACACCGATAAGGAAACGCCTCCAAAAAAGGGCCGTTAGAAAAATGCCTCTAAGGCAGATGTCATCAACATCAAATACGAATGGAATTATGGACTGGGAGCGCCTTAAACTTTAAAATTACACAATGAAATTCTGATTTTATTACTTGCAGTCTTTTTAATTTGAAATGTCGTGCACCTCAAACTACAGTTTTGTAAATTGCTAGCGAATTTTTAGAAATAAGACATTCTGCTGTACATTTATATTTATATTATCAAGTATTATACGAAATAAGAACAATATATTTGTTTATTACAAAGTGTTTGTGTTTTTTATTTCTCGAATCTGCAATAATTACAAAGTCTAAAGCTAAAATATTAGTATTTGCAGTTATTTTACAGTTACAAAGTGTAAAATTTCAAAAAATCAATCTACGATTTCATAATAGCGTGATATAATTTAGAAAATTGTGATTTCTTTTAATTTTGTGCGATACATTTTATAAAAAAGTGTAAAACATTTGCAAATTTTTCAACGAAATTGTGTGTTTTATTCAGGTTTATGTTAATTTGTGATCAACATACATATATTTTGTATAATTTCAAGTGTTATGATGGCAGTTTTGTAAAATTTTAAGTGAAATGAAGGGGCCAGAACATTTTTTCAACAAAATTACGTGTTTTTATTCAAATTTATGTTAATTTGTGGACAACATATATATATTTTTCAATGAAATTGCGTGTTTTGGTGGTGTCAGAATATTTTTTTTCAACGAATTGCGCGTTTTTATTTAAAAATTATGTTAATTTGTGGTCAACATACATATATTTCCGTCAAAAGTATAAGATTTTTTGAATTTTGTTTATCGAAATGATTGTGGTAGTAGAGTTTTTTCAACGAAATTGCTATTTCTTTTAATTTTGAGCGATGCATTTTATAAAAAGTGTAAAACATTTGCCAAATTATGCATAGTTTATGTAACATGATGTCGATTTTTGTGAAAATTTACGTGAGATGGCTTGTAATTGCGTGATTTTTGTTCAATTTTCATCGTGTGTTGAATAAAATATCGTTTTTTGTATAATTTCAAGTGACGTGATGACAGTTTTTGTATAATTTATGTGACATGATGTCGATATTTGCGAAAATTTATGTGAGATGCTGTATGATTGCGTGATTTTATTCAAATTTTTGTTACTTTGGGGGTCAACACATACGTCTTTTCGTAATTTTTGCGTGTTTCTATTCAAATTTATTTTCATTTGTCGTCAGCACAGACGTATTTTCGTAAAATTTTACTATTTTTCAATGAAAGTTGTGAAAAAAAATATTGTTTTTGTCGTTTTTACAGAATTTAATGTGACAAGATGCCGATTTTTATAAATTTTCATGGAAGATGCTGTCGATTTTCTAAAATTTTACTAAAATTGCAACAAGTTAGAGAAAAAAGTGTAAAACATTTGCAAAATTATGCATAGTTTATGTAACATGATGTCGATTTTCGTCGTGTATTGAGTAAAAATGTCGTTTTTGTATAATTTCAAGTGACATGGTGGCAGTTTTTGTATAATTTATGTGACATGGTGTCGATTTTTGTATAAATTTATGTGAGACGGCGTATTTTTTTATCGCTTATTGGATAAAAATGTCGTTTTTTGTATAATTTCAAGTGACATGATGTCAGTTTTTGTAAAATTTTAAGTGAAACAGAACATTTTTCCAACGAAATTGTGTTTTTTATTCAAAATTATGTTACTTTGTGGTCAATTGCGTTTTTATTTTCGTCCGTTTGCATTTATACTGGAATTTTTTAAACTAAAATGCAGTTTTTTATCGATATAATGACACAATTTCAGACGTTTACTTATAAAATAGGGTTCCGTGGTGAGAAGAAACAGTTTATGCCGAAAGAAGTCGCTGTTTTCGTTAAAATGTTCCAAATACCAATTTACATTAAGTTGTTATATACAAATTGACAGTGAAAAATCTGTACATTTACAATAGCATAGTTTGGTTCTTCCACTTTGACAAAAGACCCATCTTGTAAACGTACAATAACTAAAAGTTTTACGGCTTTACAATGCGTTGCATTTATTTACTCAACACTTTTCGCGATTTTTTATAGTAATATATTTATGCGGATTTCGCGATTTAAATGAAAAGGGTTAAGGGTTTCTAAAGTAAACATAAAGAACGAGTTGTGTTCTGCGTGCCGCTATGCAATGACGTCAAAACTTTGAAAGAGAAAGCTATAATAGTCTAGCATCTTATAAATTATTTATTTCTGTCTTTGAACATTTACTGTAATTTTTGACGTGAAATATCAGATCGAGGCCTTGTTTAGAAATTGTACGCATATTAACAACACACAAAAATCAAACAGCTACAAAGGAGACATTAAAAAATGTAACTTTATATTGTTTTTAAAATTACAGAGCTATATTATTTTAAAATTTCGATAAATCCAGGTTTTGTGCAGCGTCGTGTTCGGACCGCCATTTTATACAAATAAAAACTCCGATTCGTTCTAGAATTATTCCGCTGTTCGATGGGCAATATTTTAAAAATTCCACTCATCGCTGTTCGTACGTTACCAAGGTTGAACAAAGAGCGACCAGTCTCGACCTGTTTTAAAAAGGGAACTTAGAAAAAATCGCGTAATTTAACCAGAAGCTATTGCGTAATATTATAATGCGTTTTGAATAAAGTAATGCAGTGATTTCGCTGTTTTAATTATAAAAATAAAGTAATTATTTCATATAGCTTTTCAAATTATGCGCGGTCGAATGGAAATTAACCAGAAACTTGGGACAACGACTATATTGCAAATTATAAAATTATTATTAGTAGCAAAGCTGTTGCATATATATTTTTTTTTAAAATTGTGTCTGCCTGTAAACACAATATGTTAAACATTCCCTATTCTCATAATATAAATTTTTGAAAAATAGTTTGTTGAGTAAAATAATTAATTCTAGTGAAATCACGGGGCGAAATCAATTTTTAAAAAATGCATATACCTTTAATCACATCAAGTTGCACATTTCAGTTCTTAAAATTTAAATTTTCGAAAAAATAAGTTGTTTAAAATTCGAGCGGCGTGACTGTAGAGCTGCGAAATGGCGTTTCGTTCAAACCCTTTAAATCCCGTACCGCTCCGTGGTCTAGAGGCATCGATCGATGTGAGCCCAATGTGTATGCTAACGTAGAGGGTTCGATTCCCACTCGGGTCCGACGCAAATAGCTTTTTTTAAATTTAAATATTTCCGCGAGTGAATGCAAGAGAGAGACAGCAGCTTCGAAGAGCGAGATAGATCCACCAGTTTGAATTTCAAATATTTCCGCGAAAATTCAAAATTAAAAACGACTACAGCGAGAGGTGCGCGTGCAGAAAACCAAGGTGGCTGCTGACACCCGGGAAGTTTAAAATTCAAATAATGGAACTTAAAAAAAAAATCGGAAAAAATTCAAATTTCAAATATTCCCGCCAGAAATCCAAGATGGCCGCCGAAGTCCGACGCGTAATTCCGGAAGCAAATTAAAAAATCTAATGCGTAATTTAATCAGTAGCACATATGTAAATTACATATCAAACTTCATATGTGATTAATTAGATCAAACCGCGAAATTAATTAGGTCAATCCGCGAATAAAACCGCGAAATCCGCGAATAATTCCGCGAATTAAACCGCGAATCCGCGAATCAAATGACCTTGCTCCAATTTAGATGCCGCCATACTACTCACCGATATAATAAGCCCGTTAATGTCCAGACTGTCAACTCTGCGTGTTAAATGCCCAACCAATCATATCGCAAAGTTATTTTACGCGCAATTCGCAACTTTATTGCCGCAGTTATTAATTTTTGCGATACAGTTTTATTTCGCTTGAATTTCTAAAGTGTGCGGAATCGAGATGGACATCAGCAGAAGCATTGTGTCTCGAACATTCGATCGTCTCGGAGGCAAATCAGCCTGACCTTCGATTTAATGTGCAGATTATTAATGGAGCTCGTCACTCAGAGTACGTATTTATTTGCCAAGGAATTTTTAATGGAAATCGCTAATGAAGAGTGAATTTCGTGCGCGAAACTCCCAATTTACTGAACGCTTTTGGTTTGAATAACAGTAATTGCAGTTATTGAACTTTCCCCGTGAGTACCAAGGAATTTCCTTTGTATGGAGGGTTCAAAGTCTAGTTCCAGTCATTCTTGGTATGCACCTGCGTAAAAACAAAACAGGGTGCGCCGTGTATTACTGAAAAAAGTACTAGTGGATTTGAAGTTAATTATAATGGTACATTTGCTGATTATTCATGAAGAGGACCGCTTGCCATGGTCATTTTTTTTCATTTGTTCCGTGACAAACGAAACCGTTATAGGTAAATTATTCTAATACATAATCAAAACCTCAGAATCCTCGCAGTTATATAATTTAAATCAGTGAATCCAATATAGATTAATTAGATCGTATAGTGGAAGATACTATTGGGGAAGAATAATTATAAAAGTGTTCGATAAGTATAAATTCAGCAAATTTAAAGCTGGAGCGGATTTAGCATCGATGGTTTGTCACTCACTGCATAGGAATTCTAAGCGCTATGGGTATATTAGTCTTTAGACGGACTGCTCTTTGACATAGTTCTGTGGGAAGCAACCGATGACGTCATGTGCCATCATCGTATGGAGAAATTGAGTGCCTTTACTCCACTGCAAAACACTTCTATATTAAATCACGACTTGTTTAAATGCCGACAAAGAATAGTATCAATTTAATTTTATAAACACTTTGTATATTGTAAACTTTGATCCTCCTGGAACTTTCCAGATAAACCTTAGAAACAAAACTTTTTGACGTTTTGTATCATCGTTAACACATTTAGCTGTGTTAACAAACATGGCGCGAATTATCGGGGGTTAAATGTCAAGGGTGTCCTCACATTTTTCGTGGTCAATTTTATGCCGTATTTGCATATCTAATCGGGCATGGCCGTCTTTAGAGGTCGATCTGGAGGGGGAGCATGTGACTGTTGTCGACCTCGCGCCGATAATATTGATTTTTGATAATTTCTCGATCGAGTCGCGTTTTGCAACGCTTTTTCATTAATCCACTACATGATTTATGGGAATTCTAAGAAATTGCCAAAATTGGAATATTTTCCCCTTCAGGCGTGCTAAAATAGTTTCATTAAAAAGTTGATCTAAGATATGGGGGTTAGGACTAAATAAAATTTACTTATAGTCTTCAGCCAAAAATATTCCATGATGCCTTTATCCATACTTACAGCAAGATATGAGCGTAACGATATCACCTCGTTGATTTTTATTTTTTATTGATGTGATTATTTGTTATTATGGAAGCCTTGGTCGAATATCTGACTTCTGTTCATCAACATATTTTGAATTCTCATTTTTTTACACCTTTAATACTCGTACTGCACTTGCAGCTATGACCGTGCCAGCTCATTTTATCAGAAGGAAAGGCTCACAGTGCAGTGTGCATTTTTAGAACCGATAATAGCATTTGTTATTAAAACATGTACAATGTAAGTCATGGACGCGATGCTAAAAAAACGTTTCTCTAAGATAATTATTGTGGAATATCTGTACATTTCAATCTAAAATCATGATGTGAACTTTTATTATATTGGAGAGTACAGAAAGTGTGGAACAGTCAGTGTTCGCTTTGGATCAAATAAGATTTCGATTTCGTTTACTGAATAATTTATCCAGACACAAACCAATACTTTGAAGAATTTGCGCATTAAATGTGCATCATATGTAAATACAGTCTCAATGTTTGATACTAAAAGTAGGTTTTCTTATCTCTGCTGCATTGATAAGTGTGCAAATTGAGAACGTACCTCTCGAATTACAGTATTTATAGATTTTGTAAGTGATCTCAATCGGAAAAAAGGAAGATACATTTCAACGATTAGAAAATCAAACCATTCAAGTAGTTTGGCAACCGGCGGAAATGGAAATACCAACTTGCTTTGCGGTGGAAAATCATCAAAACCTAGTATTTCCAAAATCAAGTCTGTGTTTTGCGTTATCAATCCGGAGTTTACTTGGAATGCAAGAACTATCTTATCCAATTTATTTTTAAACCTTCGTCTATATATATCGTTTTAAAATGTTTGATATTGTAGAAGAAACAGCCATTTTCTACTAACTGTTACCCTTGTGGTGGTTGGAGAGCAGAAGTGAATTAATAATCCAGAAATTGCATACGTTGCTCTTTATTTACAAACACCTAAGAAGTCTTGGAGTTCTTATCAGACACCTATTATTATGAAGAGAAATGCTATGATTTGTATATAAAGCAACAGTAGCACAATTATAATAATTGGGAGTTTGATTAGACTGGCATAATAGGGGATTGTGTAAGAAAATGTATTAAGTAGTCTTGTTTATTACACCAACGTGTGTTTATTTTTTGTTTCATCTGGAGATAACCCCTGAGAGTCACTGCGCTGTCAATATGCCATAAAGATACATTGGCGATATTCACGGATACATATCGTTCGAGCAAAAGGACTTTTGTCAGCTGTTACTGTTGAATTTTTATCTTTCTAGAGCAACGCTTGTAATTATTTCAGTTGTTTTTTGTTAATTATGTCACCTGATAGCCCGTTGCAAGTCCAAATTCATTTAAGATTGTTCTCACCAAGCACCGTTGCGTGTACCAACAAATATATGAACGAACTGACAGCTAAAAAGTCGTGATCTCATAAATTATTTTTAATCGTGTACTCGAAAACTAGTCGTGTTACAGCGAGTAAAACCCAGTTATTATTTGTTTAAGCAGATGTTTTAATCGTTACTGAAATGGTAGCAAATTTCGTGGAAGGCTTTCTAAATGCAGAATCTAAAAATTCTGAAATACTGATCTGCAACATATTGGTATGTGTTTAATCTACACCCATTCGAAATATAATAAAACAGCTACATGCAGTAATTCATTTACCTGCGCTTGTTTAATAGATTTGACGTTTCCTATTCCGCATGCCTAGTATTGCCGATTATCTAAAACTTTCACAATTTGTTGTTTCTCCATGGCAAAATGTATCTGATTTCATCTCATCTGTCTAATTATACTTTTTAGTAAGAAAATTTACTTTGGCATTACACAAACCCAAATTGAGCATGAATATAATCTAATCTTCCTTGAAACAAAGCAAACTTTCCTAATGTGAACATATTAAAAAGCCATTCTTCGTTTCCAGACAATATAAACAAAAGAATGCCATTAGAAGATTGATAATAAATAATATTTAATAATATTTGTTCACACTGTCGTTTATATATGTATAAACAATTCAGAATTAAGTGCATTGCACAAATCCAACTCTCATACATCGAATACTTCTGCCATCAGTAACTACCAGATTTTGCGCTCCTTGAAGTGTCCGTTTGATAGGGAGACGAAAGGTAAACAGCACAAGACAACAGGCAAATATTTAAGCGCTTTTGCAGCTTTCATCCTTCAAATTTGCTTGAGCACTGAACTTTTATATTGAACCTATTAACTAAATTGAAGGGCGTGGTGTGCTTCATAATGCCACCTATCCATAACGGACTAGACATCTACGAGGATAAATGTCGCTACTTTGAATTTCAGCGTTCCGATCCACCTTGATTTCGAGCGAATACTCCAAAAACTGGTTCATTTCAAAGTCTAATTTTTATAGCAATGCTGATTTAATTAAAGATGTTTTAACATTTTTGCGATTTCAAGGGCATTGATAATGGGCTAAGTGGTTTATCGAGGATTGGCAAAAGAATGATTACATATTTTTATAATTCAATCAAAATCGTCACCACTACTCTGACAAGTTGTTCCGCCCCGACCAATGCTTCCATCTGAAGAGGATTCCCTCCAGTCCAAGCTTTCGAAACATGGTATTGGTCTAGCGATTAGGGGAACCAAATTCACGAATTTCTTCTCCGTGAAAACTGGCAGACCATCGACGTTAAACATGGAGATTTATTCAATCACTTCCGTGTCCGTGTTACCAAAATTAGGTATTCCCCTTCTTAGGGCGATGTATTGTTGTTTTATGACAAAAAAAAGGGCGATTTTTTTTAAAAGTTGAAGCTTCTGTCTTTTCTTTTATTTAAAACTTTAATTTTGTTGGCTGATTGTGCTGAGAATGGCGTTCCTTTAGGAAGATGTTGCGCATCATTTCTGAACTTGGAGGCATTTTGCAGTAGCGCTATGAAACTCTAAGTTAAGTTATATATTTTCTTTCAACATACGCATCTCCTGAACAATCGCTGCTATCACTCAGATCTTTTATTAAAACCATATTCAACCCTTGGGCGATCAGACGATCTACTACAATTAAAGCAGTAATTTATGCCTTGCTACCATTATATTATATCCGTTTCACTATAATTTCTTTATTACCATAGCAATTATCTTCTCATTTCCATAAGCTTTTTCTCATAAAATGCAATTATTCTATTATAATTAGGTAAAATAGTCAAAACTATTCTATCTTGTTCTTGTTCAGTTAACTGTAGGACTATTTTCATATTTTACCTCTTATAATTTCTTTTTTTTTAAATACATACCTCTTATAGTCAGGTAAACACCATGATTTTTATTGTAGCCTCTCCTTATTGATTGAAAGAGCTCCTACTTTCGAAAGTAGGCACTAAATCTTTCACTGATCAATAGTGAATTGTAAACTCTTGTTCATCGTCTCAATTAATCTTGTATCGCGTGTCGGTCTGCATGTCAAGCATTCCCTGAATATCATTGCCAAGAACAGGTTGAAGTAATTTAAAAAAAAGAATCTGTTACTGTTTCACAATCAATAAAATGCGAGCAATTTCTAGCAATCTTCCTTTACTGTTGACCACCTCCAAAACTACTTACTTATCTGCTTCCTATTCCTGCTTTATAATTTTTGTTTTTTGTTTTTAAGAATGTTGTAGTTACTCGCGCTATCATCTTCACCGTGATCGCCATGAACTTGTATATTATTATCGTCCTAGTGCTGCTTGCAAGTACATTGCACCTTTTGACAGGTCCCACAACCAATAATAGTTGTATTATTAGATATTATAAAGATTTATTAGTAAACGACTGGAAGAAGTATGCAATCTTGTGAATTACACTATTAACCCTGTATACTTTGCTGAGTGAAAGTTTTGTATGCAAAAACAATCATGAAGATGATATTAGGCAACAGCGACAATACGCTCATCTCTCTCCTAATAGCGCTACAGCACAAGTTGGGTCTTGTTCTTCATTTTCGCCTTCTACCTCTCTCTCTATCCTTTGTGTGCGTCTTTCACTTCTGTACTTTTAGTCACTTTCGTCCTTCCATAGCGTTCCGACATTCCATATACCTAGAACCAATTCCATATTCCGTAGCGTCGATGTTTCCGTCCAGTTCGAGGGTTTAAAAGTTCCGTAACAGTCGGCTTTTATGGGTAGAGGGTACCCAGGGGTAACTAACTCCTTGCCCAACTCCTTTTCGGAGGGGTATTTCTCCCGCTCACGTTAGTCCTTGACCCTACTTCTCACTACCACAATCTGCCACAGAGTTTCTCAGGTAACTAGGGTACGCCACGTAGAGGTGAGAGTTGCGACACTGAACTGGAAGCAGCATCGTGTGATACACATGCACTACCCCATTTGAACCCCAACGGCAAAAAATACCCAAACTTAAAAAGTATGATTATATCCCAGTTTAAGTTCCTTTCCCATCTATTCTTGGGTCCTTTGGCATTCGTCCTTCCATAGCGTCCCTATTCCGCAACTTTGTTTATCGTAATTGTTTCCGTCCCGCCCGAGGCTTTAATAGAGGTTGGGTAACTGTTGTTTCTTATGGGTGGAGAGATATTATATTATCCCCAGGGGAAACAAGCTTCTTTCCGAACCCCTTTTTGGAGATACATTTCTATTACTCCCGTTTCTCCCAGACCCTACTTGCCTCTGAGGTTGGCTACTACAACCGTCCACAGGGTTTCAGGGTTCACCACGTAGAGGTGAAAGTTACGACACTGAACTGGAAACCGCACTAACCCATTTTAACCACAACGACAAAAAAATTACCTCACGTTAAAAGCATGGTTGTATTCGAGTCTACATTCGCTTCCCATCTTTTCTTGGGTCCTTTCTTTGGCCATAGCGTTCGGACATTTGATGTGCCCATAACAAATTCCGTATCCGTAGCCTTGTTCAACGTTATTTCCATCCAGCCCGAGGCTTTAATAGAGGTTCCGAAACTATCGTATTTTATGGGTATGTGGATATTATCCCCAGGGGTAACTGGTCTTTGCTCGACCCGCTCTCGTTTGTCCCTTACCCTGATTTCAACTGGAGTTAGTTGCCACAATCTTCTACAGGGTTGCGCAGATGACCAGGGTTCACGTAGAGGTGAGAGCCAGGACACCGAACTGGAAACCGCACTAGCCCATTTTAACCCCTAACAGCAAAAAAATAACCTTACGTAAAAATGTTGATTGTATCAGAGTCTACATTCGCTTCCCAACTTTTCTTGGGTCCTTCCTTTGGGTATAACGTTCGAACATTCGATGTGCCCATAACAAATTCCATATCCGTAGCCTTGGTCAACATCGTCGTTTCCGTTCAGCCTGAGGCTTTAATAGAGGTTCCAAAACTGTCGTTTTTTATGAGTAGGTGGATATTATCCCCATGGGTAACTGGTCCCTTGCTCCACCCGCTCTCGTTTGTCCCTTACCCTGATTTCAACTGGAGTTGATTGCTACAATCTTCTACAGGTAGATAACTAGAGTTCACTTAGAGGTGAGAGTCGGGACACTGAACTGGAAATAACATCGTGTGATACGGATGTACTACCTACCCCGTTTGAACCCCAACGGCAAAAAATAACCAGATGTAAAAAGTATCATGATTATTTCCCAGTTAAAGTCCCTTCCCATCTTTTCTTGGGTCTGTTGGCCTTCCATAGCGTCCGAACATTCCATGTGCCCAGTTCCCGTAATAAATTCCATATTCCGCAACCTTGTTTATCATTGTTATTTCCGTCCCGCCCGAGGCTTTAATAGAGGGTTACTAGGTAACTGTCATTTTTTCTGGGTGGAGGGTTATTATGATATCCCCATGGGAAACCGGCTTCTTTCCGAACCCCTTTTAGGAGGGGCATTTCTCTTACTCCCGTTTCTCCCTGACCCTACTTCCCACTAGTTACCACAATTGTCCACATGGTTCACGTAGAGATGAGAGTTACGACACTGAACTGAAAACCGCACTAGCCCATTTTAACCCCAACGGCAAAAAAATAACCTCACGTAAAAAGTATGATTGTATCCGAGTCTACATTCGCTTCCTTTGGGTATAACGTTCGGACATTCGATGTGCCTACAACAAATTCCACATCCGTAGTCTTGTTCAACGTCGTCGTTTCCGTTCAGCCTCAGGCTTTAATACAGGTTCCGAAACTGTCGTTTTGTATGAGTAGGTGGATATTATCCCCAGGGGTAGCTGGTCCCTTGCCCGACTGGCTCTGGGTTGTCCCTTGCCCTGATTTCAACTGGAGCTAGTTGCCACAATCTTCTACAGAGATGCACAAATAACCAGGGTTCACGTAAAGATGCGAGTGGGCATTACCCCGTCTGAACCGCAGCGGCAAAAATTAACCAGGCGTAAAAAGTAATTGAGAAATGAAAGTATCATTCGAGTGTTGGAATAAAACAATTGGCAATGTTTTCATACATTCTGCGTAATCACTACTTAGCAAATACAAAATAGGACTTTGTTGTGACTTGTTCGACATACTTATTTATTACAGGGCGTCTTGCTTTATTTAACCCATTACATGAATTTTATACCAGTAGATGCCCGTATTTTACAAGTGATAAAAACAAACCAAAAACGCTACCGAGTTCCTAATAATTTCTCGTATTTCGTATATTTACGTAAACCAAATTGATTGCGAATTCAACGTTTATTAGTGTTACGTTATTATAGGTTCAAGTGGCCACTCATTCTCATAATAACATCTCATGTCGAAGTATTAATTTTCCAAAACTGGAGCGTGTCCTTCTCAATGACGATCCGCTGTGTACATGCGATGCGCTGTTGTTTCAATCGGAGCTTCAACTGTCTTAGGCTTGATAACTGTCTCCATGTTGATACCAACAGACCTGTTTTGTTTCCTGTGCCCGCAAGGACGCCGCGCCACGCCGCACTTTCACTAATTCCAATGCTAAGCAAACCGGCTTGCTAACTAACCCAAATTATTTGCATAAAACAGCCATTCCGTTTCAGCATTTTAAAAGCCAGAATAGCAAATTTGGTGTCTTTATTGTTTAACAAGTTATGCTTTTAATCGATACTTATTTCCGCGAGTAAGTGACTCCCGGATCGGCAGATGTCGCTGCGCCTGTATTTTCGCGCCAAAATCCCGTTTGAAAGTGAAGGAATAATGAGAACAGATGTAATCGTATTGCTGTAATCGCATATTGCAAATACAGATCGAATGGAAAATAAAACTGAATTTAGCGTACGGTTACGGCTTGTAGTTCTTCTAAACGCGGAACTTTTTAAATTGAACGTTTATAGCCAAATAAATGAATATTAATTACAGGCAATGACTATTAGGTCTTTTGGTAATTCGAAGGTTTATTTTTAATGTTTGTCTTGCCAAGTTCACTCTTATTAAAATTTAAGGTCACATGTTTTAACTAGTTGGCTTAGTGTCGAGATCAATTATTCGAATTAAAGTAAAATGTAAAATACAAATGGAAATCCTGCACAACAAAATGAATATATTAAATAGGCCATACCTACTGTTTGATTTAAGGTGGTGCCATAAAGATTATGTAACTCAGTATTTTACAGCCGCTTCATTTGATAATAGGGTGCTTCACTACTATTTGTTTGTAATGAGAGTCTTCTCTTCTTTAAGTATCAGATTTGTTGTTTGTTTTGTTACTCACTCGTGGTTCTTCCATTTTTATAAGGAGAAGGAAGTATTGTGATCGCGAAAAAATCACTTTCTGAGATTTCTTGTCCCTAGGCCAGGGGTGCGCAAACTAGGAGACGCACCCCCCATATGGGGGCGCGATTATAGCACTAATTTAATTTTAACTGCAGCAATAGAATTCAGTTTTTTTTCACATTTCATATACCTTTATTAATTATAATGTAATATTTCTGTAATATTTCATATTTACGTGATATCGCACTGTACTGTAGTCACTGAACGTCTACGAATTGCCAATAAGAGACAAGCACACAAGTATTTAGAAGTGAATATACGCAATGGAAAATAACTATTCATTTATTTTAACAAAATTTCACGTTCACACAAATATACAGAAACATAAAGTGGTATACATAAATACACATTACGTGTATTGTGCGCGATAAAATCACTACTTTGCTAATAGACAGTTAAACATGCCCTTGTTTTTCAACGAGAGCTCTGTGAACAAATGCACATATATTACTGACACGAGTTCGAAATGAGCTAGACGGATCACAGATACGGAATCCCGAATTCAATAAGCCGAATGCTGTAAACCGAATGACACTGACTGAAAACTGAATAGCCTTGGTGCTTCGCCGTTGTTGCTTATATAGCTTCTCGTCAGTTTAGTATTTATTGTTTCTCGGTGCCCGGATGGACTTTCGCTTTATGAAAATTCTATTAGGTATTGTGCCCCGTTTCCATGCCGAAGAATTGTAATTACTTTATTACCCTCTTCCTAGAGCCGGACGTCTTTTAGGCGAAAGTGTTATGTCGCTATTGTCCGAGTGCCTTGCGTCAGCCAGAGGATTTTATTACTCCTTTTCCCTTTCTGGTTACAATTCGTCACTCGCGACCCTAATTATCCAGTTTATAACGCTAGGCACTAACTCGCGCGTAGGGTTGCATGCATAATTAGTCACCCGCTGATTTATGCTGTCCGTTCGTTTGTTGTCGAAATAGCTTAAAAACTACTTGGAGGAAGACGATATGTTGCATGCGGATCGGATGTCTACCTGACACGAAACCGAATAAACTTCCGGTCAAATATATACAGGTTAAAAATTAAATTCTCTCTGATTTTGCTGTAACTCGAGAAGTATTAGTTAAGTAGAAGACATATTTTGCTTATAGCTCAGATTTTTACCTTGGACGAAAATAGGCATACTTTGAATCCAAATATACACGGTGGACGGACTTCTCTGTTGTGGCTTTGTTGCCTGCTCATTGGCCACCATGGAAAAACAGATTGGGCTCATTATTTTCTTAATGTGCTTGTTATTGTTTTTGCATAAATTTTATATCCGGTCCCCTATGTTCTCTCACCTTGTTCTCTCTCCTTAGTTCTATATTGATGTTATTGCACCCACCTTGCAACTATTGGGTATTATCTTGGTTTTCCAACACATATTTAACAGTGCAAGATATCGGGTTTTAGTTTCTATATGTACACATTTTATGCTGTCAAGACGGAACTTGGTGTACGAATCAAATAACTGGAAGTGCTCCTGGCCGTTGTTATATTTGCCCTGTTTGATTGAGTTAGTGGAGAATTTATTGGCCTCTCTTGACTAGGCTAGTACTCCATGCAAGCGAAAGTGCTAACCGTCAATGCCTCAGGGTTTTGCGTTAGCGAGAGCATTTATGGCGCCTTCCTGGGGTGGAGACCAATGGCCATTACATCTTCAAAGGTTTTACTACCTCGACCTTCGTCAGCTAACGTTTCGTCTGGAAAACCGGGGTTCTCTGCCGTGTTTATTCGACGCCCCTGCACATCTGCAAGGCGAATTAATTTGATGTACTTGCGTTGATAATCATGTACACCGCGTCGGTGGATGTTGTCCATCATTCGCGACTCTTTCTAAGCGAACCGCCTACTGACATAAGGTGGTCAGCACATTCATCGGAAGTTTTTCTTCCAGGATTTATTGTGCTACACTATGATTCTTCATTTGATGCATTATGGATTACTGCATTAAGAAAACCTCAGCAACCAAATCTATAGTTTCTATAAAAATATTGAACACTGCAAAAAACGTACTCAGGATGATTGGGTAAAATATTCCGATAAATTTATTAAATACTCGTTAGGTATAAGTAACCTAACTATTATAAATTAACAAAGAAAAAAGTTTAATTATTGTTTTACATACAACATAGCCTAAGAAATTTTTTTACCATGTGCATTTTTGCCCATTTATCAATATACACTACATCATAATCATGATTTTTTCAGAAGAAGCTAAGTAATTATGATTATCCCAGAGAAATTTGAAATAGCTTAAAAATTCTATAGTGACTACGTTATAACTATACTAATAATACACTCTGAGTAACACTTAGAAATGTGATTATTAAAAATTTGCAGAATCTTGATTCGCTATAGATATACTTTAAATTCTTTGTGTAATCTGAGTTTACAGGCTTCCGCAATCCACTGAGCTATCGAAATATACCATTGGTCTACTGTAAGTTTTCGTCATGACGTAATAAAGAGTAAGTAGCCAAAGGTACAGCAATAAATTGTATCAAAAAGAAAGGTAAAATTCTTCATATTATTATATAAACTTAGCTAATCTCTGTATGGATGAATGCAATGATGCGTGTGAGATTACACATTTTTGTCTCCCCTTCACTGTTACAGTTACCTTGACAAATATTTCTTTTTATAGAGCCTTTTTCAAATTGGCTGGAGGAGAAGATGTTGCCCATGTTCGAGGACGTGGAGCCAGCCCGCAGTGCCTCCATCGTGCCCGTCAAGGCGGAACAAGCCGTAGTACCTGATACTCAAAGTCTGCTTCAAGAGTTTGAGACCGTGTTTGACGCCGTCGAAATGACCCATGGCACATTGACTCCTCCCCAGAGCCCACCCTACCAGCCACTGCTGACCACCCTTGAGCCTTTGTCCGCCCAATCGGCGTTCGCCTACCCCGAGAAGCAGCAGCCCCTGTACCCCAGCACTGAGAAGCAGTTGCTGAACAACGTGCTCGGCTACTCGCCTGCAGCTGTGCCCATGCAGATCGACTATGCGCCGGCAATCCCACAGACCGACGTGGCTCACGAGTTGGCCGTGGTGGACGAACTCATCCGCACTCGTGCCGAGGATATGATCCAGTATCCCTCATCGCCCGGCAGCAACAGCAGCAGCAGCAGCAACTTCGGGGACTGCTCCTCGGACGACCCTGAGTGGATCCCCGAGACCGTCGAGCCCTCCTCCGACTTTGATTTTGCGCTTAAATCGCCAACTCGCAAGCGCTCCAAGCCCTACTCTCGCGGCCCTCCTGAAGACAAGAAGTCTCGCAAGAAGGAGCAAAACAAGAATGCGGCCACTCGCTACCGCATGAAGAAGAAGGCCGAGGTGGAGGAGATCTTGGAGGAGGAGCGGCTGCTCAGCCAGTCGAACGATAAGCTGGACACCCAAATCAGCGACTTGCAGAGGGAGATTAAATACCTCAAGAGCTTGATGCGGGAACTTTTCAAGGCTAAAGGGCTCATCAACTAACAGCCAGATCTTCGAAGCTTATCCATATTTTTAAGGAATATTATATGTTTATGCTATCATTTAAAGTTTTTTTATATCTCTGTTTCTACTTTATGATGTGTACTGCTTTACGTTGTTCTTAGGGAGTTGCATATAAGTGTAAGTTAGGAAAGATGTTTAAGCTACTATCCCACTCGCCACTGCAGTTCGCTGTCCGAGCTTTTTGACTGTATGATGCTTTGCGGCTGAAGTTGTTGAGGAACTTGTGTGGCAATGCAGTTCAGAGTGGATTATCATTTATATCTTTTAACATTGTATTCTGGATTACTAATAAATAGTAAACGTAGACTTTTGTTTATTTAAGTTAAAACTTGATAAATACTCATTCTAAAAACAGTACTTAATCTTTCCAGTGTGGCACTAGACCAGCCAGCGATGGGGAAATAAATTTCGTTCTACGGGTGCCTATGTTGGCAAACAGGTACTGAATTTCAGGACATTTTTAATCAGTGGATAATTGTCGAACATGGACAAATTTCGTCGAGGATCATCCAAGTAATGTAAAACTCCAGCTTAGCTTTAGATACAAGGTGTGTTGTTGTTTCCACAGAACTCGACGGCGACATTAGCTGATCTTCATTAAAATCGAACCAACGGTCACTCTCGCATGTCATGATACTATCATTAACATCAGTTTCTCCAGAAAATGACGCACATTCTTCCATAACCATCTGTTTTATCTTTTTAATGGAACGTTTATGCATATGCAGTGCACTGTCCAAATACCACCTGAATTTAAATTGAGGGTGTACTACGGATGCTATAACGGCATCACGACTTTCGTGTGTTAGTATTTCGGAAAACCTGTTAGTGACAGTCTCCTGTACTGTCTTTAATAGAACGTTTCCACAGCTTTTGAATTTATGCTTTCTAAGTTTTTCAAGCTTATTTTTCAAAGAAACTAGACCAGGCAATCGCATTGCGTAAAATGTATTAGTTTCTCCCTGGAGGATACTAGTGGTACCATTATCACACACTAATAAGGGCGACAGCACGAGCAACTTGCACTTCACTAAGATGCCTCATTTTACTTCTAATCAACGAAGATTGAGAACTGAATTCATTTGTCATCTTTAGTAGGCTTTCATACGTGAATTCAAAGCATACTTGACGTTTTTTCCATTTTGTTTTGCGTTATTAATTTACCTTTTTAAGTGTAACTTAGAAATAAATAACTAATGGCCGTTTGCACCACTTCTACTTAAATTTTAAGTCTCACTTAGAATAGCAACTGTCACTTTTTTCATTGCACCACTATTTTAAGGAAAACTTAATGCCTTAAGTTTCACTTAAAATTAAGCCGAAGTTTTCATTGGCTTAAACTGAAACTTAACCTTTAAGTATAAGCACCAAGAAATACATGACAGATCTTCGCATCTAGCAATATCATAATAAATTGTTAAATAATAATAATTGTATAACAAAACCATGGAAGATGGCAATGATATTATTAATGATGATTTAGAAGTTTTTAAAATCTTGAACATGGTTTTCCACGACAAATTTATCAAAGAAGTTCTTATTTTCACACTTTGGATGAACTGTCGTTTTTTAAAAAGCTTTCGGTTAACAAAAGCGACCTGTACAGAGGTTTTACACCATATTGAACATCGATTAGAGTTTGCGTATGATACGCAAGTAGAATAAGTTTAAGTAGAACCTGCAAACTAAGCTTCCTTACAGTTTTTCAACATTTGTTATTTTGTAGAAATCATTGTGTATCTCCTATCAATCAACTTTTGATTGCTTTGCGCTATTATGCAACAGGCAACCATCTGACTCCCCAATACATTAAAATGGCTACTACAGATGATGAAATCATGCAAACGCAAAGAGACTTCTTTGATATTGCTGCCTTTCTCAGAGTATTCTAACTTAAGAAGGGAATTTGAAAATGGAGTTTATGAAAACGCATTGCTTCTTGGAGACAGTGGTTACAATATTCATCCATATCTTCTTACGCCTTTATTAAATCCTACAACACGTTCTCAACAATTGTATAATGAATCTCATATACGTACAAGAAATACAATTGAAAGATTGTTTGGCGTATGGAAAAGACGTTTTCCAGTAATGGCGTATGGATGTCGTCTGCGCTTACAAAATAGTTTAACAGTAATTGTAGCGACAGCCGTCTTGCATAATTAGCCCGAGATATGAATGAAGAAGAACCCTCTTACCCAGAAGATTTATTAAACCAACATGAATTGGACAATTTAATTCAAAATGGTCAAATCCCACAAGTACCATTGGCCAATGATGGTGGTCGGGGTGTTTATATCAGAAACACTTTTATTAATCACTATTTTAATAACTTATAGTTTTCTAATACTACTATAATAATTGAAAACTAATCTTGTAAACCTTAATTTTAATTATGTGAAAAATACTATTAAACTTGTAACGATTTTATATCTTAATTGTGCTTCCTTTATTTCTATATCTAACTGAAGACTTTGTAACCTTAATCGTCTTTCTCTAATATTGTCCTCTCTCTCTTCCTTCTGGATTTCCAACTGCAGCTCACCTAATTCAGTTTTAATTTTCGCCAAATTGGAATATTGCTCTGAGAGTTTAGATGAATTTGCGTTGCTACAATTGGACGTCTTCATTCTTTCCAATTTGAATTGCTGGTATTTCTTTTTACCGTTTTCAATTTCTTATGCATTGGAGACTTCAAATTAGAAGCCTTATAATTTCCCCAATCTTGAGTTGTTCCAGCTTCTTTTTGGGGTTCCTAAAAACAAGAAATGAATAGCTTTATTATGTACCCTGTTGGCTGGCAGTATATATAATGAATTATTGATTAATGAGTAAATGTGTAGGTATAAAACAACTTTTAAAATTAAAATCACATTAATTTACAAAAACCAATAAGTACCTACCTGAACTTGTAACATATCGTCTGTTTCCTCCTCTGCAAAAAGTATGTCTTGCTCATCAATCTCAAATGGTTCACTTTCCACCACTGAAATAGCATTTACGGCAAGTTCTAAAGATTGTCCATCACAATCAAATTTATTTTGCAGACCATATACAATTTTACTATTCATTACAGACAACACTAGTTCCTGATTATCATCATGGATAGTCTTTTCCTTTTTCCCTCCTCCAGTTTTCTTTATAATTCCTTTTTCATCTGCCACATCTTTCCGAACTTGTTTCTTCTTATTTTCATAGGCTTTTCGTAATTAGGGGTCGCCAAGTTCTTGAAAATTTCAAGATCTTGTCTTGATTTCAAGACAAGAAGTAATTTTAGATTTCAAGACAAGACAAGAAATGTTATGTCAATACCAAGATTTCTTGTTAAGAAGTCAAGAAATCTTGATATATCTTGACTAACAATGAAAACGCTTAAACGTATTTTTTTGTGAAAGGCTTTGTCACGTAATACATGTAATTTAAAATTAAAACTGCAAAGCCTAATAAAACTAAAAATATTTTAATTTATTGAACACATTTTTTTCTAGAACGTTTCACTAAAATGTAAATAAAAAATTATAAAATATAATCCTATTGAAACTAAAACTGCAAACTAGATTTGAAATATGAAATTTAACACATTTTTAAATCGGAATTCATAAGCCATTAGGCACATGAGACTTCTTATGGAATCAACGCCTATCCGATTTCTTGGCTTTGTTATTGTTAAAGCTGCTCTTGAAAATAGCCTTTCTGCAGGTACATATGTTGCTGGCGTTCCGAGAAAATCCTTGGCCATTTTCGATAACGACTGGTAGACATTTTCCAATCAAGTATATTCTCAGAATTTTCTGCCCTAGGGTCATTTAAGTATTTTTCAATTTCATACTTCCAAGATTCTGAGTTATCATTATTAGCTTTCTTAAATAGGTAAATAATATCTAAATCAAATTCGTTATCTTCTTTTTCAAGACTCAGTGCTGGTCCTGGTATTGGATTCTGTAGATCATTCTCAGATTTATTAAAGTAGCTAGCTTTAAATATTTCTTCAAATTTTTGAACTGCTTCTGATTGTAGAAGCTTTCCCCATGAAGAAGAGGAAAATGCTTCGACTTTATGTCGAGGATCTAAAATAAGAACTATACAGTATATCCAATTAGTTCTGTTATAGTGTTTCAGTATTTTATCCCTCGCAGCTTGAATGCAGTAAATTATTTGCTCGTCAGTAGCGTCTCTTGTTAGAACAATTCCATTAAAGCAGTTACTTTTGGTACTTTAGCCTCAAATCCTAGCATTTTCGCGAGTCACGCAAGTTAAATTCGTAATTTAGCAGTAATGTTACCAAACCTTCATTCTGCAGATATTTATTTCCGCGTAGTCCAGTTCAAATATTAACGCATTGCCGATTCAGGTTTATTTTGGCGTAGGTTACAATTCAAGTTTTGTTTCTGTTTTAGTGCATTATCGCCGCCCTTCTTAGAATTATTGTTGTACGAGCCTGCCTTAAAACTTTCCGCGTAAATCGTTTATGAATACTGCCGTGCAGTCCTATTAGTCGAGTTCCAGTTATAAATTCACCCTTTGTTCTCGTCTGTCCGTAAAGCAGTCTCAGGTTACCGAATTGCGACATTCAGGGTCCCCTGCAAGTTTCGCAAGTGTTGAACCATATTTCGTCATGCTAAAAACTTCCGCAGCTTTAAATAGAAGCTTGAGTCAGCTTTGGTGATTCCAACATCTTCTGAACCATTCTATCGTACGAGCAACAAGAACAGATAAGCCGCGTCTGCGCTATGTCATTCTTCACGCTTGCCGCTTGAGAGGAGCGTCACTCAGCGGGCAGCCCTCAAGACGTTCGGGGGTGGCGCTTCGTCCGCGAGCCGGCTTCGCTTAGTCGTGCTCGCGTTAAGTCGAAATTCTTGTGTTGCGAAGCCGCATTGTCGCCGTCATTTCGAGCTTTGTGCATAGTGGTTAAAGGTGAACGTTTAGCCGAGTTTTTCCTTATCGTTTGGAGCTGAGCACCTCCGCTAACACTTATCGTGGATTATATTTTGGAAACACTCAACTGTGTGCTAAACTTACCACGTAGAACGAAGACCCGATCCCTTACCGTCATCTGCTTGTTACCGGAGTCCGTTCTAGTCAACCCTCGTGTTGGGAATGTTTTACCGCTCGCATTCGCTCGATTTTGGCCCAGTCCTGTGGTTTACAACAGTTTCCTGTCGTTTCCGTTCGTGGCACTGACTGAGATGCAACTCGCAGCAGAGGAAAACAACTTAAGTCAGCACAACTATGGTCCTATGAAGGTAAATTGTTAACTGTTAAATGTTTATAGTGAAGTGTTTTGCCAAAGTGTATTTTGGGCCACTTGAGCCCTTTTGGTTGGTTTAAATCATAAAATGTCGAACTGTTCCGTCAATATTGTTTGTAGATGTAAACATGTCATTTGTTGCCGTTTGATCATTCAAGTTTAGATTATAAATTGCGTCGTTAACCCAACTAACCTTTTTGCATATTTCCGGCCGTAAGATTTAATTATTGTAACATTCATTGTCATTTGTCTCATGTTATTTCATCAATAGAGTTTCTTGTTAATTGTTTATACGTTTTTCATTGGTGTGTTTGCATGCCCTGTTGTGTCTATGTTTTGTACAGGAACCTAGTTGGTGCAAGTAAGTGTAAGCTGATGCCGTTTAAGGTAGGTTTGATCCAGCTGTGACGTCGCTACCTCAGGTTGTGCCAAGGAAGAGGTAGTAAGGTGATTTACCCACTTCCATTTTCAAGTAATTTCACCTGTGTTGCCGATGTTGCGTTTGTCTCGATGTAGTCAAGAAAATGGTGGCGTACCTTATTTAACATCTTTAACCCCGTTGTGCTAGAGCACAGCCCTAACTGATAAATAGTATAGAACCTCGACCTTTCTTCACTGAGCACCCAATAGCCGGCGCGCACCGTTGCAGCACATCTTGTAACGAAGGTTAGGGCTAAGTTTTTGGCGATATTCCCGAGTATGTCTTAGTCATTTTGTATATAACAGGTTGGGCTGTCAAGCGTATGACTTTGCTTTGCACGCTTGAGGGGCTGATTGTTAATGTCGTAGTAACGTTTTCGTGCTGTAACACTCTATCAACTTTATTATCAAGTTCATGAGCTCATATTTCTAGTTTGTCTAAAAGTAAGTTTATTCCAATTACCACCAATGGTAGTGTGCAATATTTTTCTCCTTCGAGTATTGAAGAAAATATTTTGAAGCTTCTCAGATACTGACAAAATTTACTGATCAGAACCCATTCTTTATCTGATATCTTACAATTATTTAAATTTTCGATGCTATCGCAAAATATAGTTAAAGCATTTTTCACACTTAAACCCCATGTTAGCATCTCGAAAGTTGAATGCCATCTTGTAGGCACATCTAATTTTGGCATAGTCATCTTACAGTTTACGGCCTCGCAAGCACTGTTAAGTTTAAGTTGCATTTGCTCTAAGTTTTTTATTTTTTTACAAGGTGTCTAATGTTACTTACAGGAGAGCTGAAATCTAAACCATTTATATCATTTTCTGCTTCGATCTCATCCTCCAAATACTCCAAATCCTTTTCGATGTCTAAATTATTTCCATTTGGTTCAACAACTTTCATAAAATCCTGGTCAGCTAAGTTTAGAATATGTGCGAAACATACAAAATGTTTATTTTTGTAGTCAAAACCGGGAATTAAAGTTTCCAAAGAACGCATCATTGTAAAATTAGCAGCCGCATTATCAGTTGTCACACCTTGAATGCAGTCCAGCACATCATAAGATTTTAGCACCTCAAAGAGAACATTGGCGGATGCACCTGTATGGCTTCCCTCAGCAGGCACAAAGTCTAAAACAATTGACTGAATATTCCAATTTTTGCCCAGAAAGTGAGCTGTAATGCCATAGTAGGCCTTCATACCAATAGATGACCACCCATCAATAGTTAACGTACAGTGCCTTTATATACACAGTGGCGACAATGGGGTGTCCTATTTTTGATTGGTTCCCTAGATCACGTGGTTTTAGCCGCCATGTTTAGACTAAATCACCTGTGTGTTATACCTTTGGCAGTACTGAAGTGTATTGTCAGTTAGGTTTTGCGTCAGTTTTGACACAAACTGACGCAAATCTTAACCTGCAAATCTCGAATGTTTTCAGTACTGCCAAACGTAAAACACGTATCATAGTCGACTCTGATCACGGATTTAAATGAACACCCGTTAGAAATTTTCCTAAATATGGCGGCGCCGGCGGGGGTGTGGCTTAGTTGTATTGTCGCCACTGTCTATATAAAGGCACTGTAAGTTAACGTAGTGTACCTGTATAATACTTTAGTAAGAGTAGAGCAAACAGCGAAAAATTTTGGATCATTTTTTCATGGCTACCAAGATTTAATGATATATTGAAAAACAAGGTTGGTAAAACTGACACGAGTTGTCAGTTTCATCAAATTCGAGGTTAGCAGGTTAGGTTTTGCGTCAGTTTTGAGACAGACTGACACAAAACCTAACCTGCTAACCTTGAATCTAAAAACGACCAACCTCAAGCGATTCATTGGAGGTTGGTCGTTTTTAAATCCCGGTGAAAAAGCTAAGTTTCTTGTTCTTTTTTAATTGTCAATCGTTGATAACCAGGGCAGATTGTCCCTCGAAACGTTCGTTATTTAATATATTGAATTTTTAGAGTGGCGAAACACTCGGTGAACTGACAAAAAGTTTGGAGTAATATTTGGTAGATGCTGATATGAAAGAAATTAAAAAATCATTGCATACTATAGAACCGTCATATAAATTAACTGGTGAACAAATAACCGAGTGGGCATTGGGCGAAAACGAAGACATTGAAGATCTTAACGAACATGATTTAATTGAAGAGGCAACTAATGATATAAATAAAAACATGAATCTCATGCCGGAGTTGCTGCTATTAAAAAGATCAAAAGAAACTGCAAGTAGTATAATGATTAAAAAATCAACTCAGTTAAACATTAATTCTGTTTTTAAAAAATATAATTTTTTTATTGAATGTAGGTATGTATGTAATCGAATTTTTTTTTTGTGGAATTTTTTTCACGAAATAACATAAGTAGGTACTAAAACGTTTCCCAAGCTCGCCGGTCGAAAAACGGCGGGAGGCGCCGTCAGCTTCTAATTTTGCTCGAATTTACTAGAGCGATTTGAGATCTTATGGCGAGGCCATATTTTTGCAGAAAATTATGATAGCTTGGGCTTAAGAATACTTGATTCTGTTTGCATTTCATAATAAATCTATAGGTACTTATTTTCAATGAAGATCTCTGATGTTTATGTTGAATTTTAATATATTTATTAAGGCGGGAAATGCATAGAAATACTTACTTTCTTATGTTCAGTACGGTTCGAATGTTTACAAGCTGCTGCTTTCCCTTAAAACAATATAAAATTTAAAACAACTTAAAAAGACCCAAAAATGATTTCTATCTGGAAACACCTACTATTACCATAATGGAATATTTGTAAAACATTTTGAAACGTTTTGTAAATGCTATGCAGTTTTGTATGCTGTACTTGCTATAGGTACTTGTGTAGGTACGCATATTTTTTTGTATCGTAACATTTCTGCGTCACTAACAACGAAAGAAATATAGGTATTTATTTACTTTGATATCCATCTAAAACCCACATTGCACATGCAATATTGTAATTATTGAGATACCTAACGTTAAGTGTTACGCAAAAGTTTAATATTTTCTAGCTATATAGTAATAAGGAAAGGCATTTTGAAATTGTCTTACAAATATCAATATTTTACACACATTTCTGAAGGCTGATGTTCATAACAATACCTACACAATTATTTATAGTCACAAACAACGAGAAAAATATCATTCCATATAGATTTATTGCACTAAGACAAAAAAACAGTTACAGGCTTCTCGTACAAGTTAAATTATTCAGTCGGGAAATGCGGCTTTTTAAAAATAAACTTTTTTCTATAGCAAATATTAAAATGTGCTTTAATCGACTCAAAACAAAAGGCCATGTGCTACTTTAACAGCAAGGGTAGATAAAGTAGCACTTTAGCTTCAAGGGTAGATAAAGTAATTTAATTTTCTAACTTTTATTTAAATTAAATATTACTTCGTATTATCCTAGCAACCCAATCTAGCTACTGAGATTTTAAAATGTGATTGACTTACTTTATTTTCATTTGAAATTGTTAAAGTTCATGCTATAGAAAACAAAAACGATTCACTCGTGAATAAAATTTAACTTTATCGCCTTGTATAATAACTTACTATTATTTCGTAATTACAGGTACATCTGACTTGTATTAAGAAAGTCAAATCAAATATCTTTCCCTTAAATGTATAGCTAATAAATGTCCTTCAAAAACCCAGACAATGTATCAATTGATGACGTCTTTCGATATACTTAGGCAATTCCACCAATCGGAGCACGCATGTCGTCATATCGACCAATCAGCTTAAATACAGTCTTTTTGTGTAATTTTAGATTTGCATGAACCGTATTTTAAAAAATCATAATTTGGCAGCGCCCCATTTAAGGCAAAAAATTAGCATTGCAGGCAAGGCCAAATTTAAAACGTGGTATTTTTAAACCTCGTGCACAAAACGAAGACTTCGGGTTTGGCAATCATTCTGCGCGCTTCGGGTTTTCAATAAAATTCTTCGGGCTAACTAAAGGCTCATAAAAACTGAAAAAAAAAACTTCCAGAGCGGAAGTCATTGGTAGAAAGCGCCCAGCTAGGCAAAACATGTAATTGCAGAAAATATTTTAAAAAAATTCAGAAAAATGTTTCGTAATAGTTTACGTAACTTCTACGATGGATTTATTTTTTTTATGGAATATAAAAAGTAGTTGTGATCTTTAATTCCTGATTTACAACGCCCAATAATTATGTTATGTGTAACGGGCCAGCTGGATCTTTCAGCGATAACGTTTATTGTAATGTTTAAATATACAAGTTGTATGTTTTATGTTTTATTATTAGATTTAGTATAGTTGTGTTAATGCCATTACTTTTTCTACTCAACTTTTAGAGTAGCCTAGTAACCTCTGCATTTAAATTGACTGTCACATTTTTTGCTGTCATCGATCGTCGAAAATCAGTTACCACTAGTAAGGCCCCTTTAGCACACAACACTTTTAAGGATTCTGCCTTGTTTTTAAAGCATATTAAAAAGTTAAAATTTCAAGGCATTATTTAGACCTGTTTTTAAGTTATATAAAAATCTGCAAAATAATTTTGTTATCTATTTATTTATTGACTTACAAAATGCACTATAATTAGGTACTCAATTTATGATCCCTCAGACTTTCCTGAATCACTACTGCAAAAAAACAGTTAGTACAAAATAATTTCATTTGTAAAAAAACCAAGTGGGCACATAAAGAATAACCTCTTACGCATAAAACATTTCATAAATTAATTTTTATACATACTTTATATTTTTCTTTCTGGCCATTTGCAAAAAATTAGTAACTGTTGATGATTTTACCTGTACAAGGTGATAGTCTCAACAAAATTGCTTTTGGCAGCTACAGAGCCAAATTGTGCCCCATCTTCTAATTTCAGCATAAAGGTGTCAACGATGGGACTAAAGGCTGCTTTATACAGCTTTCTTAGCCCTAGTCTTAGTATTAGTATTAGTCCTACCTCAGCACTAGTCTTAAGAAGAAAAACAGGTGTTTATACAGACATATTTTGGGTTAGGAAGTTTACGTCAGCGCACGCGCATTGCGCAAATGTGTGTGTAAAATCGCGCCTTTTATAAATTCATTTAACCTTAAATGCAAAAAATCCGTTACGTATTCCGTTTCTTGTTGTAGTTGGTTCTGTTAATAAGTTGTAAAAACTTTTAAAATGGGCAAAATTTCGCCTTTGAAGAGGCGGAAACTTTTACTTGCAGTGTATGGAATACTAGGTGTTGCTGCTCATTTACAAAAAAAGGCAAAAAACAGCAAATAAGTGGATTTGTGTGCAATTTCGAATGAATAATAAACTTTCCAAATACTAAATGTGCCTAGCCTTATCGCATTCAAGGACGAATGTTAAGTTTACCTCTATTATAATAATCCAGACGCCTCAGTACTTTTCTAATTACTTTTGAAGATTATAGATCACAATGATGCACTTTTAACAATTATTTTTGCTTTTCAAAAATATTCTGTTTATAGTATCATTCAAATTTTACCGCCTTATCGGCTACTACCACATGCGCGCCAGTCAAATTTAATTCTGTTTTAAGAAATTCTTAGGACTAAGTTAAAAGTTGGGGAACTCTTGTAATATTTCTTACAATTTGTGTGATAAATTATATTAACTTACCTCATAAACGTCAATATTTGACACACAAATCTTGTCAAGTTATAACTTTGATAACTAATTTAATATTGCTCCGGCTAGTCAGTAGAACTGATTATAAAACCCCTTACCCTCAGCTGAATGGTTTCTTTTTAGGTCCCTTATTGATACCTTACATATATCAATGACAGTTATATATGTACAATGACGTTTCTTTGACGTAAGGCTAGACTTGTTTGTTTCAGATAACTTTTAATAACTTTTTAAACCCAAATTCCCTAAATTACAACCCCAATGTTAAATTAAACCAAAAAGGTAGGATTTTTATATATAATATTCAAAACTCGCCGAGTACTCAGATCACTATTGAATTTTGATAATTAATAGTAATTCTTAAGTTCTAAATACAAGTTTACTAATATTATATACAGGGTGTTACAAAAATGTTTGGCTGGCTATACATAGACGGTTTCTACAACTAAAAATAAGCAAAAAAGTTTATATAAACATATGTCCTAAAATGGTTCGTTACTGAATTACAGCTACTTGAAGTTTTTCATTTTTTTATTTAAAAAAGGTTACAGAAAACATGAGTTTTTAATGTAAATCATAACAAATGTTCAAAATGACCTCCACGGGCAGCAACACACTGCTGAGCTCGTCGTATCATGGACTGCCTCACGCGCTCAAAAATTCCTGGTGTATTTCGAATTTGCTGGCATCCATCTTCCACTCTACGTTGAAGATCCTCAATATTTTGAATTGGACATATGTTTATATAAACTTGTTTGCTTATTTTTAGTTGTAGAAACCGTCTATGTATATCCAGCCCAACATTTTTGTAACACCCTGTATTTACGAGAGCTACTTGCGCTTGATCTTGTTGTACAACGTCATCTTCTGACTTGAAAGCTTTTATTGTGGCCTGTCCGATCAAATTTCCGTGATGCATTTTCACTTTCTTTCTTGTCTCTTGTAAGTTTTTAAATTATTTTACAGCTGCTTGTACGTGCACTGGCAGAACACTGAAAAGATAATATGATACAAAACACCGCAGGTGTTAAATGCAGATAAGAAAGTAAATGATAAAAACGATACTTTTTTCAATTATTTACAATTTGTTCAATTAATTCTAACCTATAAATTAAATTCAAAATTGGTTGCCTCAAAATAATGTATCATATAAATCCACTATTAAGTAATTACACTGTTTTAAAATTTAAATATTACTTACCTCATGTTGCTTACACACTTTAAAACACTTTAAGTTTTACAATACTTGTTCAGCTGTCAAAACGTGTGACTTCGATTTAGTATTCAGTGTTGTTTGGAACATAAAAATGTTAGTACTGCACGTTAGAGGAAATTTGTACTAGAATGAATACCAATTGTAATAAATTTAAAAACTTCCGCCGAAAGATCCCTCTTAAAATAATGATGTAAGTTTTGCACCAAAGCATATAACACTCATTTGGCATGCTGTTGTTTATGAGAAATCAAGAAAAAGTACGCTTTACTAAGCCGCAAATCGGAATACCATACAGACAAGTGGATTTTTAAAAAATTTCAGGTTATTTAAAATTGCACTAGATTTTACAAAGAGGTACTGCCGTACTGTTTTTAATTAATTTGTACTAGAACCAGTACAGTTGTACTGACTGGAACAACACTGCTTCGATTTTTACTCTACCAGCGCCATCTGCGGGATAATACCGCACAAACACTATTAATGTTGTCCGGCAATAATTGCTGCAGCCAAAGATATGCAACATTGTGGTGCGGGTTGCAGCAATTCATTAATATATTTTTAAAAATAATACTCGTTTCAAAATAAAAGCCGTGTTTAATATTTACAAAAATCTATTTATAACATTACAAACATTTACAAACAATAAATAGAACAATATGCCATTTCTATATCGAAAAGGGCAGAAATAACAATTTTAAACAAATTTTAAGAATTTATACAGATATTTTTTCACTTCTTCTGGAGATAACTTTGTGAGTAAAATAACAGCAATTTTCCGTTACAATTCTTCTTCATCTTCTTTTAGATCAAACAGATTTTCTTTGTCATTTGAAATATTTTTTAATAATGTTTTTTAATAAGAGAGAGCAGTATAGTCGTAGCTGCATCATCTAGTATACAAATTACTCATTACTTTAATTTCTCTTTTTTGTCTAATTAATATCCAAATGGTATTGTATCAAAGTTTTCTAGATTTGTTTTAGTATTTTAGTATTTTGGAGGATGGCATGATACAATGAAAATAATGAAGAAAACATTGCAATGGGACTTAGATACCTTATCGGCACGAATGCGAAAGAGTGTATTTTAACAATAAAAACTTGCACTGATTTGGACGTTGGAACATTTACAGGCTTAACCTTAAAAGTGCTTAATGATTATGGCTTAGATACTTCTAAAATTTTAAGTCAGTGTTACGATGGAGCAGTTGTTATGAGTGGACAGAAAAGGGGAGTGTAAGCATTGCTCCAAAACCGTCTCAACAGAACAATACCTTGTGCATTGTTGCAATCATCGATTGCACCTGGTATTTGCGAAAACTATAAAAAAATATATTTCAATCAATGCTCTATGCTATATAACTACTAGTAAGGCCTCGTCAGAACACATCAATTTTTTAGCAAATATACCCTGTTTTTCAACGTACTTTTTTAAAAAAGTTAAAATTTTAAGAAATTTGCCCTGCCTTTTAAAAGGTACCTTTTTAAAAAGTCAACATTTAAGGAAAATACCCTATTTGTTTCCAAACGTGAATACGGTTTCGTCCAACAAATTCCCCTTTTAAAAACATTTGAAATTAGGAATTTTGCCGTTTTCAAAGGTATATTTAAAAGCAACATTTTTAAGGAATCTGCCCTGTTTTTTTGTTGGGCCACTTCAGCACAACACATGTATGTAATATTATTTAATCTAGTTAACTTTGATTGTAAAAATATATAAAACGTTTAAACGTTGTTGTGACGTATGTTCAATTGAGTCTAATAAAACCTTATGAACAGAATTGCCTGGAGGCTGATCAGGTTTCTGTTGCTTTGCGCTGGTTCTATCCCTAATTTTAAGCACATAAATGAGACTGCATTTATGTTTTAAGCCAATGTAGTCAATGACACTTAAAGGGACGACAGTAAACTACCTTGGGGGACGCAGCCTCACGTCCCAATGATATTATGGCTTAGTAGCAGGGTAGCGACGTAGTGAATGAATCAGACATTAGATGCAGATTGATTGTATTATAAAAACAAATGGTCTATTTATACAAAACAAAATAGCATAGCTAAGTTGAAGTTCAATTATTGTGTAGATTACTGGAGCGCGTTTAAAGTTACGAAGTAGCAATTCAGCACTGTAAGCTGATTGTATTTCCGTGTGCGTTTGCAAGCCAGAGCGGTGAACTTGGGTTTAGTAGGTCGCTTACGGCGTGAAATGCCAAGTTGCAGGTTTGCTCCGGTCTTTAAACTCGATGCTTGCGAAACAGTATTGGTTTTTTAATATTTCGTAAATGTGAACTGAAATTTGCCTGTTTGATTCAAGATTAAACAGATCTAAATTAAACTGGCGAAATTATGAAACAAAACTGGAGATTAAAACTGCTTGTTTATCAAATCAGAGTTACATTTAGAACTGACTGGATTTCGTAAATTTTGTTATTAAAATTTATGTGTTTAATTCAAAATTAAACACCTTACTAAAGGTCTTCGTTTATAACTCTTTTCACAACATGAAAAAAATGTCAGATGTCAATGAAAAATAATATACCTACAAAAAATATTGGAGAAAACATCAAAAATCTTCATTACTCGATGGATCGTCGGATTCAAAAGAGTTGTTAACCCCTCCAGTTCCACTTCTACCAGAGTCATTAGAGTCGGCAGACGACAAAGTCTTGCAAAAGAAAAAGTCAGAACAAAAATTAAAGTTGAATTACCTACTTACACGTTAAAAAAGTTAAAATTTTAAGAAATTTAAAAGGTACTTTTTTAAAAAGTCAACATTTTAAGGAAAATACCCTGTTTTTTCCAAACGTGAATACAGTTCGTCCAAACAAATTCCCCTTTTAAAAACATTTAAAATTAGGAATTTTGCCGTTTTCAAAGGTATATTTAAAAGCAACATTTTTAAGGAATCTGCCCTGTTTTTTTGTTGGGCCACTTCAGCACAACACATCTCTGTAATATTATTTAATCTAGTTAACTTTGATTGTAAAAATATATAAAAAGTTTAAACGTCGTTCTGACGTATGTTCAATTGAGTCTAATAAAACCTTACTAAAGGTCTTCGTTTATAACTCTTTTTACAACATGAAAAAATGTCAGATGTATGAAATAAGCAATTTATTCAATATACCTACAAAAAATTTTGAAAAAACATTAAAAATCTTCATTACTCCATGGATCGTCGGATTCAAAAGAGTTGTTAACCCCTCCAGTTCCGCTTCTACCAGAGTCATTAGAGTCGGCAGACGACAAAGTCCTGCACAAGAAAAAGTCAGAACAAAAATTAAAGTTGAATTACCTACTTACACGTTACCGTCATGCTGGTATGTGTTAGACCGCGGCTTTTCCGGAGGTTTTACTTTGTTTATAAAATCTTCCACTTGATGAATTGACTCCATGTCGAAAATCACTTTTTTGTATGGAATAGTTATTTTCATGACAAGCGTCGTGTTTTAGATCCACTCGGGCTTCGCTTCGCTACGCCCTCGTTTGTCTAATCAACACTCGCACGATATTTGCACTTTCGGGAGAGTTATGAACACTATTTTTTAGACCACCACTCAAAGTAAATTCTATTTTTAAGAATTGTTTTTATTTCGTTTGCAAAATTGATCGTTATATTATTATTGGTACAATTATAAAAAATTAGAGCTTGTTGGAAGCAGAGCAACGAATAAAGCAAAAGCGTCTGGATTATTTGAATCACGGTCTGCGGAATTGTGTGACAAACGTCACTTTGAAATGAAATTGTCAACTTTCTGTAGCAGGCTGCTGTCGCGATAATGTTACTTTCATATGTGGTCGTATAAAAAATGTTTATCATCTTTTAGGCGAAGAGTTATCGTGTTATTTACACAACCATAGTAAAAAATTAAATCACAGGGCAGGTTTAATAAATATCCACAACTCAAATACAGCTTGCCCAATATACAGGGTGTTACAAAAATGTTGGGCTGGCTATACATAGACGGTTTCTACAAATAAAAATAAGCAAAAAAATTTATATAAACATATGTCCTAAAATGGTTCGTTACTGAATTACAGCCACTTGAAGTTTTTCATTTTTTTATTTAAAAAAGGTTACAGAAAACGGGAGTGTTTAATGTAAGTCATAGCAAATGTTCAAAATGACCTCCACGGGCAGCAACACACTGCTGAGCTCGTCGTATCATGGACTGCCTCACGCGCTCAAAAATTCCTGGTGTATTTCGAATTTGCTGGCATCCATCTTCCACTCTACGTTGAAGATCCTCAATATTTTGAATTGGACATATGTTTATATAAACTTGTTTGCTTATTTTTAGTTGTAGAAACCATCTATGTATAGCCAGCCCAACATTTTTGTAATACCCTGTATTTACGAGAGCTACTTGCGCTTGATCTTGTTGTATAACGTCATCTTCTGACTTGAAAGCTTTTATTGTGGCCTGTCCGATCAAATTCCCGTGATCCATTTTCACTTTCTTTCTTGTCTCTTGTAAGTTTTTAAATTCTTTTACAGCTGCTTGTACGTGCACTGGCAGAACACTGAAAAGACAATATGATACAAAACACCGCAGGTGTTAAATGCAGATAAGAAAGTAAATGATAAAAACGATCCTTTTTTTCAATTATTTTCAATTTGTTCTAACCTATAAATTAAATTCAAAATTGGTTGCCTCAAATAATGTATCATATAAATCCACTATTAAGTACCTAATTACACTGTTTTAAAATTTAAATATTACTTACCTCATGTTGCTTACACACTTTAAAACTCTTTAAGTTTTACAATACTTGTTCAGCTGTCAAAACGTGTGACTTCGATTCAGTATTCAGTGTTGTTTGGAACATAAAAATGTTGGTACTGCACGTTAGGGGAAATTTGTACTAGAATGAATACCAATTGTAATAAATTTAAAAACTTCCGCCGAAAGATCCCTCTTAAAATAATTATGTAAGTTTTGCACCAAAGTGTAAAACACTCATTTGGCATGCTGTTGTGTATGAGAAATCAAGAAAAAGTACACGCTTTACTAAGCCGCAAATCGGAATACCATACAGACAAGTGGATTTTAAAAAAATTCAGGTTTTTTAAAATTGCACTAGATTTTACAAAGAGGTACTGCCGTACTGTTTTTAATTAATTTGTACTAGAACCAGTACAGTTGTACTGACTGGAGCAACACTGCTTCGATTTGCTTTGATTTTTACTCGACCAGCGCCATCTGCGGGATAATACCGCACAAACACTATTAATGTTGTCCGGCAATAATTGCTGCAGCCAAAGATATGCAACATTGTGGTGCGGGTTGCAGCAATTCATTAATATATTTTTTTAAATAATACTCGTTTCAAAATAAAATATTTACAAAAATCTATTTATAACATTACAAACATTTACAAACAATAAATAGAACAATATGCCATTTCTATATCGAAAAGAGCAAAAATAACAATTTTAAACAAATTTTAAGAATTTATACAGATATTTTTTCACTTCTTCTGGAGATAACTTTGTGAGTAAAATAACAGCAATTTTTCGTAACAATTCTTCTTCATCTTCTTTTAGATCAAACAGATTTTGTTCGTCATTTGAAATATCTTTTAATAATGTTTTTTAATAAGAGAGAGGGCAGTATAGTCTTAGCTGCATCATCTAGTATACAAATTACTCATTACTTTAATTTCTCTTTTTTGTCTAATTAATATCCAAATGGTATTGTATCAAAGTTTTCTAGATTTTTTTTTAGTATTTTAGTATTTTGGAGGATGGCATGATACAATGAAAATAATGAAGAAAACATTGCAATGGGACTTAGATACCTTATCGGCACGAAAGCGAAAGAGTGTATTTTAACAATAAAAACTTGCAGTGATTTGGACGTTGGAACATTTACAGGCTTAACCTTAAAAGTGCTTAATGATTATGGCTTAGATACTTCTAAAATTTTAAGTCAATGTTATGATGAGCAGCTGTTATGAGTGGACAGAAAAGGGGAGTGCAAGCATTACTCCAAAACCCTCTTAACAGAACAATACCTTTGTGCATTGTTGCAATCATCGATTGCACCTGGTATTTGCGAAAACTATAAAAAAATATATTTCAATCAATGCTCTATGCTATATAACTGCTAGTAAGGCCTCGTCAGAACACATCAATTTTTTAGCAAATATACCCTGTTTTCAACGTACTTTTTAAAAAAGTTAAAATTTTAAGAAATTTGCCCTGCTTTTTAAAAGGTACCTTTTTAAAAAGTCAACATTTAAGGAAAATACCCTATTTTTTTCCAAACGTGAATACGGTTGTCCAAACAAATTCCCCTTTTAAAAACATTTGAAATTAGGAATTTTGCCGTTTTCAAAGGTATATTTAAAAGCAACATTTTTAAGGAATCTGCCCTGTTTTTTTTGTTGGGCCACTTCAGCACAACACATGTATGTAATATTATTTAATCTAGTTAACTTTGATTGTAAAAATATATAAAAAGTTTAAACGTCGTTGTGACGTATGTTCAATTGAGTCTAATAAAACCTTAAGAAGAGAATTGCCTGGAGGCTGATCAGGTTTCCGTTGCTTTGCGCTGGTTCTATCCCTAACTTTAAGCACATAAATGAGACTGCATTTATGTTTTAAGCCAATGTAGTCAATGACACTTAAAGGGACGACAGTAAACTACCCTGGGGGACGCAGCCTCACGTCCCAACGATATTATGGCTTAGTAGCAGGGTACCGACGTAGTGAATGAATCAGACATTAGATGCAGATTGATTGTATTATAAAAATAAATGGTCTATTTATACAAAACAAAATAGCATAGCTAAGTCACAAAACGAAGTTCAATTATTGTGTAGATTACTGGAGCGCGTTTAAAGTTACGAAGTAGCAATTCAGCACTGTAAGCTGATTGTATTTCCGTGTGCGTTTGCAAGCCAGAGCTGTGAACTTGGGTTTAGTAGGTCGCTTACGGCGTGAAATGCCAAGTTGCAGGTTTGCTCCAATCTTTAAACTCGATGCTTGCGAATCAATATTGGTTTTTTAATATTTCGTAAATGTGAACTGAAATTTTCCTGTTTAATTCAAGATTAAACAGATCTAAATTAAACTGGCGAAATTATGAAGCAAAACTGGAGATTAAAACTGCTTGTTTATGAAATCAGAATTACATTTAGAACTTCTGACTGGATTTCGTAAATTTTGTTATTAAAATTTATGTGTGTTTAATTCAAAATTAAACACATTGCCAATTTTTAGACTGAAGAAAAAGCAAAAGAAAAAACTATATTGTTTCTTCCACATTAAGAGTTTTTAGAGGTTATTCTTCTACGGCTGACTGGCGTTGCTTGGGTTGATGCTTCCTTCGGTTGATCCTTTTCCGAATGCAGTAGAAAGCTCCTTGTAGGGGAAGATAGATGGTCGGCCTTACCTTTTGGCGAAAGTTGTACTGGTTATTTTGCCGGCTGGTAATTATCGGCCTAGTTGGGCTAGCTCGCCGCGAGGGTCGCAGGGTTCCAGCTATTCTGAAAGAGAATAAAAAAAATAGGAGAGGGCGCCAGGTCCTCGACGTGGAACTAATCCTTGTGCCGGACCAATCACAAGGTAAGGACAATTTCCAGCAGATCCAAAAATAAACAAACCAACAACCAATGAGTATATCACAGCTAGTGATGTAAAAAAACGCGTTTTTTTTTAAATCGAATAAAAAACCTAGAAAAAAACCAGAAAAAAACGGTGTTTTTTGTTTTTTATTCATTTTTGTAATTGGCGGCATGTTTTGGTAGGTACCCACCCCTAGTTGCTTTAAGCTGGACCCAGCTCTGAAACTGTCGACCTGATCGACGAATCAAGTTACGTTAGCGATTCATCATACAGTGACATGGGCGACGTAAACTGCATGGATACTGACTCCGAGTCAGTTGAGGAGTCAGCCATGTCTGTTAAAGAGTAATTTCTGCATTATTATAATTTCTACAGGGCGTTAAGGAAGTCGACGGAAAAATTTCCAGGGGTGAATCATTGTCCCAAAATATGATGATTTAACTCAACTTACCTATATACAAAGTTGCTTAGTTTAGCCGCTAGAGGGCTTTAAAAATTATTAATAATAATAATGGTGAGGCACTAACACCCCATGAAGGAGCTTGGCCTGCAAGGCGGAAGGTCAGAGCTTCCATATTCTCGCTCTCACACCCGGCTGTCGTGTATCAAATTCATGACACGTGGTGATGTGGTGAGCATCACGCATTAGACAACCGCATTATTACCCATTATTCCTTCGAACGCAGGTCCCCAATTATTTAAAGCGACTAGCTTTTTTAAATGTTTTAACCCCCTGTATAATCACTACCAATTTTTTTTCTGGACAGTTACTTTAATTAGAAGCTATTCGCTCTCTTAAAAAAATTTAAGTTGGGTAAACGGTTTAGCCACAAAAAATATTTTCTAAATCTCTACAAAAGCCTAGTGCTAAGTTAAAATTACTGATTCAGCCTTGTAGGGATTTAGAAAATATTTTTTGTGGCTAAACCGTTTACCCAACTAAATTTTTTTAAGAGAGGAAATAGCTTATAAATCAAAGTAGCTATCCATAAAAAAACATTAGATGGATAATTAATTGTGACAAGTTTTTAAACACCCTGTAATTTTTGAAATTAGGCTTTATGCCACAAAATGCTTATGTTTACTGGTAAAAACGCATGGGCAAAAAATGAGTAAAATGCATGAACGATTTTTCGACTTATTTGAAAAAATTAAAAAAAGCTAATCATCTTTTGGGACAAGGATTCACCCCTAGAATTTTTTCAGTCGACTTCCCTAACATCCTGTATATCCACTTTGGCTATGTTTCTATTTTTCTTTAGAAATATTTGCTTTTTTTTTTGGTTATTATAAATTCTATAATTCACTTTACCTACGAAATGTATTATTTTTATTTAAAAATATCTGTTTTTTGTTTTTCCAAACAAATTACTTGTTGTTATTCACTACACTTTAATTCTGAAAAAAAACGCATTTAAATAAAAAACCAGACCGCTTGGTTTTTTTTTACAAAAAAACAGGTTTTTTAAAAAAAAAAACGAACGGTTTTTTTAGGTTGCATCACTAATCACAGCTTTATTTCAATATTGGTGGGTACTATAGTGCATAGCAAACATATAAGTATAGAACCAAAATCACAGCAGGCAGTATGCAAAAATAGATGCAAGTAACATCGGCAATACGTGGCAATAAATATGTATATATGTATATTTCTAATAAAAACAAAAAACACACAGTAGGCGACATGCAGTAATAATTATAAATATATGTATATCAAACGAATAGTAGCCCACGTGCAGTAATGACTATAATCTGTGAATAGGCTAACACATTAAAACGTTGAGGGCACGGTATAAACCAATCGAATTCCCTACTCAGGTGCCGACATTCCGCGGGAGCATGAAATAACGCGGGGTTTAAAAGGAGCGTAGCGAGTATTAAATTACGCAAAAAAAGTAGTAAAATAGACTGGAGGTACCCTGTGAGGCAGGATGTAGCAGAGCCGGGTTATGCAAGCGCACAGCTGATGCGAAACCCCGAGTATCAGCTCAAAAATATCCTAAAGTATGTATTCAAAATTTCTAGGGGTCAAAAACAACCAGGATATATGGACATATAAAAACAGGGTGATTTTCTCAGTGGAAATACATCAAGTACATTTATGAACTCTAAGGCAATCGCTTGAATAATCCCTCGGCAAACTTGTACCTACGTAGAGTCTCGCAAATAAATTACAATAACGCGGAATTGACAATGAGCCTACCGGCGGCGGGCCTTGTAACACAATCGCTACTAACCCGAGATTAATTAGCCATGAACTTAAACTGCAAAGTGAAGCAAACGGCTACCGTCGTCGCTTCTCGAGCCACTATCAGCACGAAACAAAACGTCAGATATCAAGCGGCCGACACGCAAATGGAGACAAACGAGCTGTAAGTACGAACTTAAAACTGAAATAATTGAGCGAAAGACCTAACCTACAGGTTACAGGAGGGCGCGGCGACCGGCGGGACCGCAGTCTTCAGCAGAACCTAACCAGGGCTCTGGTAAGTGGATCTACCGTCTGGCTTTAACTTACCAGTCTGCACATAAATGAAAGCTAGGCCGCAACTTGAAAACTAACTATTCTGTAATTCGAAGGTTCCGCAGGGAAGCCGTGGCTCGGGGCTAATTCAAAACCGAAAGCTCCTACACGATTAAGCTGCAGGACTGTCTTCACTGACTTGGGTAAGCTCGATTAATGATTCAATAAGCTTCACTACACTGCACAAAATGGTCGCTCGAAATTTGCAAAAGCCCTATCATATCAACATATCTGACCTATACAAAAGCATGCACTAATATCTAACTAAACGAAGCATTGCTATGCCAAAAATATCACACATGCCTTAGCTAACTAACTAACTATAAAATACACCAGGCGCAATAAGTAATAGCTATATCAGTTTCTTGCCTGTAGTAAAAACATGTCGGATCCCAACCTTCCTGTTGGTTGAGGGGGTCGAAGACGGCTGGAGCAGCGAGAGCCTCAGCAGACGCAGCGGAAGGCCGAGCGGGCCGAGGAAACGGTGGATATGTCGCAGGTGAGTGCAGTGCTACACTCTCTAGCGTAGCCCACAGGAGTTGCGGAATTCCTTGACAACTTGACAGTTTCAGGAACCCAAATCGACGGTTTGGATGCCCGCAGAGTGCAGCCGAACGAGGAATGCTAAGCTTCTTCAGTGGGGAGTTTAACCTCTCGCAGGAAGTGTCCAAACTCTCCCAAGTAAATTTGGCTGTAGCGATTACTGGCATCCGACAGGAGATCGTAGCCGACAGGAGATCGTATACGACAGGAGATCGTATACGACAGGGAATCGAATCCGACAGGGAATGCCTATAACGCACAACGCCCAAATGAGTCCCAAATAAGAAGAAACTGGCCTTATCTTACCTCACGCTGGAATTGAGCCAGGAGAAACTGCAAGAACAATGCTGGCCTCAGACGAATCCGCAATTGCGAATGACGTAAGTACAACCAAATCAAATACGAACGTCTTAAGGGCACATGTGCTTTGTAGATCCTCCGAGGAATCGAAATGAAGCGGAGCTACACTAATTAGCTCATAAATTTAAGCACACAGCCGAGGCACTAGCAGCCTGCACCAAGTTTAAAATGGGAAAGAAACTCAAAAATCCACCAGTTACCAGTTATCAAAACTTTCCAAAATTTTTGGACCAGAAGATGCGAAAAAAACAGCCTGAAAAGTGTGACTGCAAGAAGAGATATCCTTTATCTAGCAACAAATAGAATAGTGCAGAATACTTGCAATAAGGGTTGCCTAAGCGCCATACACAAATATCTGTAGGAATATAACCAAAATAAATTTAATTTGTAAAATATGGGTAATTATTCGTAGAGTTGCTTACCAAACTGCTTGATAATTATAGGAGAATAATTAAAAATAGGATAGAGCCAATTATACCCAGTTTAAAGCATGCAAAAATTGGCAAAAGCCAACCATAAATATTCAGGTTCAAAAATTCAGCTAGCAAAAGTTTACTATTACGAGGGTCGCTCCAAAAGTATCGTAACAAATCCTCCCCCCACAAAAGGGAGGGTAAATCACTCCAGATTTACCCGACCATACAAATGCCAACAAAACCAAATCGCCCTAAAGAAAGAAAACGATGCCTGCCGGAAGGAAACACAAAAGGGAAGAAACAAAGGACTTAAAGGAGTAGACAGGAAGAGAGGATGTAAGTGTACAAGCACACCACCGAAAACAACGAGACACCAACCTCTTCCGCCGCTGCAAGATGACGTGAGCTGCGCCGGTGGAAGGGAAGGTTACGTCAGGTTGCAACGAAGATGCACCCGAAACGCAGACACCTAAGAAAAATGCGGAGTGAGAGACAGGAGAGCGAACGACACAGAAGAAGGAAGGGAAAGGAAAACCAACCTCAGCCAAAGGTAAGTGCTTAGGCCCAGGATCGACCTACAGCACTGAAACTATCTCCAAATGACAGAGGATAGAACGGATATCAAAATAACACGAAGTATAAAGAGAACGAACACAGCAATATGAGGGAACATCCCTTTCAAGCAAGAAGAAAAAAAATAATGAGACAGAGAAAGATGCGAGAAATGAAGGGACCAGATGTTTAGGTCGGGACTCCAATTCAGGAAAAGGGAAAGGTGAATTGGGTCCTAAAGGTCCGTCCGACGTCCCCAAACCAACCACCCAAAAAGACGTAGACTAAACCGAATCATCATTATCGTCGACAGCGATATTGAGCTTCAAGTCTTTGGCATGCCAATTCCCACGTAAACGACCGTCCGGATCCTTAAGTTGATAAATGAAGAGAGACAATTTCTTATGGATTATAAAATCTTGGGTGCCAATTTAGCAGTATAGTGGTTAGCAGCATCTGATTGTGTGAAGTTTCTTCTCCAAACGGAGTTGCCTACCTGATATTCATCAGGTCGTCTTCGCAGGTTGTAGTAGACCTTCGAACGATCGTAGGCCCTAGCAAGACGAACTTTTACTTCTTTGTACAATCGTTGCAGCGCTTGGGCTCTTATGTTGGGGTTTTCATCCCTTATGACACGAAGTTCGGGACCTTCATCTTCAGGTCTTTCTTCAGGATTCCCGTCGAGTGTAATTTCTCGGCCAAAATTCAAAAAGTAGGGGCTATGACCAGTAGCATCATGCTTGGAAGTTCTTATGGCACAGGCGACTTGTAAGTATTTATCCCACTCACGTTGTTTGTCGGACACGTACGCTGTAAGCATTGTTTTCAGAACACGATTGATGCGTTCCGTTGGATTTGCCGGAGGGTGATACAACGCTGTAAACGCTATTCTGCAGCCATAGTTCCTAGCCAAGGCAGTAAATTCGCGACTCTTGAACTGGACACCATTGTCGCAGATAATTCTTTTCGGAGGGCCAAACAATAAGAATACGTTCTCTTCAACATGACGTACGACTGAAGCAGCCGTAGCCTTACGTAGGGGAAATACAAGAGGAAGTTTAGTGAAGCAATCAGCCACTACAAGTATATACTGATATCCCCGAGAAGAACGAGGTAGAGGTCCTATGAGGTCCATACAGATGACCTCCCAGGGCTTCGAGATGTTTGTGTGACCTCCCATATGTCCAGCGGGTGGTCGTTGGTCAGGCTTCGTGCGGGAACACACCTTGCAGTTGCGAATGTAGCGCAGAACGTCTGTTCGCATCTTGGGCCAGTAGTACCTCTGAGCTACACGGCCTAAGGTTTTCAAAACGCCAAGATGTCCTGAGGTAGGATCATCATGATTACGTCTAAGTACTTCTGAGCGTCGGTCTTTAGGTAGTACAATTTTACAATCTTCATTGGCCTGCATGAGTTCTGGATACGGGCTCCTAACATGTTTATAGAGTTGCGAATTCGACTCGCGCCAAGCAGGGTATTGCTGGGGATCGTTGCGGACTTTTAAGCGCATCCGTGCATACCAGCGATCTTGAATATCGTCGTCCTCGATTACTTCATCGACAATAGGCACGGACCTGGATAGAGCATCAGGTACGACATTGTCTTTGTCCTTGCGGTGCATGACGTTAAAATTGTATTGTTGTAGGCGTATAGCCCAACGCGCAATGCGTCCTATGGGATCTTTAATATTATGCAACCACTTGAGGGCGTAGTGGTCGGTCACGACGTCGAACTTCCCTCAATGTACGGGCGAAGTTTTTCGATGGCGAAGAGTACCGCGAGACATTCACGTTCCGTTGTGCTGAACTTCCGCTCATTCTTCGTGAGCGATCGGCTTATATAGCAGACGACCTTCTCTCCCTCGGGATACGTCTGGGACAAGACGGCTCCCAGTCCATAACCAGAGGCGTCCGTCTGAATAGTGAAGGGCCGACTGAAATCTGGGCAAGAGAGCACAGGGGTCGAGACGAGGCAGCCTTTAATGGTGTCAAATGCGGTTTGACATTCTTCAGACCAAACAAACTTCTGGTTCTTGCGAAGCAAGCGAGTCATAGGTGACACTACGGACGAAAAGTTAGGCACAAAGCGCCGGTACCAAGATGCTATTCCCAATATTCTTCTAACCTCTGGTACCGTCTTGGGGTTAGGGATGTTCAAGATTGCTTCGACCTTTTCCGGGTCGACGAGCAGACCTTTGGAGTTGACGACGTACCCCAGGTACTTCAATTCGGGATTACAAAAGTGACACTTCTCCCGGTTCAAAGTTAGGCCGGCCTTGGCGATCCTAGATATGACTTCCTTCAAAACCTCCAGGTGTTTTTCGAAGGTAGGAGTGCAGATAATAACGTCATCCAAGTATGTGAAGGCGTAAGGTTCTAGGTCGGCACCAATAACTCGGTCGATAAGATGTTGCCAAGTCGCCGGGGCGGTATGAAGACCGAACGGGAGGCGACAAAATTGATACAACCCACGATTAGGGACAGTGAAAGCAGTTAGCAGGCGGCTAGCGACAGAAACCGGCACCTGAAAGTAAGCTGACTTGACATCTAACGTGGTCAGGTATTGTGCAGCGCGTAACTTGTCCAAGATGTTGCTGATGTACGGAAGTGGATAGGCATCCGGTTGGCTCACCTTGTTGAGCTTCCGATAGTCTACGCAGAAGCGGTAAGAACCATCCTTCTTCTTTATCATAACGATGACCATGCGGACGTTGAGGGTTCCACAATGCCCTTTTCTAACATATCGTCGAGCTCTTGATTCACGTGCTTTTGTAAAGCAGGCGAGATTGGATAATAGCGCTGCTTAATTGGTTCAGCATCCGTCTTGATTACGTGTTCCACTAAATGAGTACATCCTACACCATCTCCTATCAAGGAAAAAGCTTCGCTGATAGTCTGTTCGAGCACAGCTTGTTCATCGTTCGTGAGGTGTTCAGTCGAACGGATCGCAGCGATTTGCTCATCAGCCGAGGCTTTGGAGAAGGTCCATTCCCCATGGCGAAGATCTGGCACAAGGGCTATCCTCTTCCAGAAGTCGGTGCCCAAAATTAGTGTATGAGGAAGTGAAGGGATAACCAGGACTTCAAAGGTTCTCACCCGGTCCCTCAAGACGATGGGGACGGTAAGTGTACCAATGCTCTGACATTTCTTAATTTGCCGAGTCAGAAACCAAGGATCCGATGATATTCCAGACATCACCCTAGATGAAATAAATAACAGCTTGAAAGACATGAAAAACAACAAGTCACCAGGGGACGATGACGTCAGCACCGAAAACATCAAAATGGGAGGAACAGGACTCCTAAACATACTGTGTAAACTTTATAACGCTTGCCTAAGGAACACTATAACACCTGAACAGTGGAATAAGGCCATCATTATACTGCTACACAAGAAAGGAGACATAGCCCAATTCCAAAACTACAGGTCAATCAGCCTGCTCTCCCAAATATATAAACTATTTATGCGAATCATTTCTAAAAGGATAACAGAGAAATTGGACTTTTATCAGCCACGCGAACAGGCGGGTTTTCGTGTGGGGTATGGCACCAACGATCAACTCCACACAATAAAAATCCTCATTGAAAAATGTGTAGAGTATAATAAGCCTTTAGTCCTCGTCTTTATAGACTACGAAAAAGCGTTTGATACAGTCGACCATCACAGTATGCTCAAAGCTCTTGCTGACTGCAGAATTGACTACCGCTACGTCAACATTATCAAACATGTGTATGAAAACGCAAACGCTTTTATCAGGCTCCACGAAGACACTTCTGAATTCAAAATAGAACGGGGTGTGCGTCAAGGCGATGTTATCTCTCCCAAATTATTCACCACCCTCTTGGAATATATGTTCAAATCCACTGAAATTGAGAATCTAGGCATCAACATTAATGGCGAAAAGCTCAATCATCTACGTTTCGCGGACGACCTAGTACTAATTGCGGACAACTTTGATGAGGCAAAAAAGATGCTACACGAGCTAGAACTAGCATCCAAAAGGGTCGGTCTGAACATTAATATCAGCAAGACGAAGCTCATGACAAACTTAGTTGCCAGTGAAAACCTAGTAGTCAACAAAATAAGCATTGAACAAGTGTACTCGTACAAATACCTGGGTCATGAAATTCGTGTGGGAAGAGATAACCAAACATGTGAGATTGGCAGAAGAATAGGGCTTACCTGGGCAGCCTTTGGAAAATTAAAACATATTTTAAGATCTGATATACCTATGTGTCTCAAGAGTAAAGTTTACAACCAGTGCATACTACCCGTACTAACATACGGAGCTGAGACACTGACTTTAACAAAACAAACGGCCAAAAAAGTAAGAGTAGCTCAGAAACACATGGAGCGAGCAATGCTAGGTCTATCTCTAAGAGACAGAGTACCAAATACAGAGGTGAGAAAGAGGAGCGGAGTCACAGATGCCATCACAAGAATGGCAAGTCTCAAGTGGAACTGGGCGGGCCACCTAGCCAGACCAAATGATGATAGATGGACAAAGAAAATATCCGAATGGAGACCGCGCGAGCATGCTTTCCGCAGCAGAGGCAGACCGCCCACGCGATGGTCAGATGATCTCAAACGCATCCGCACCAACTGGATAAATTCAGCGCAAGACAGGGAGAAGTGGAAGTCTTTACAGTGGACAACTATATAGCTGTTCGATGATGATGAATTTGCCGAAGTTCTTCAATACGTTCCAACCTTGGCGACCTAAAATGGTACGGCTCGCGCCGGAGTCTAACAAACCAAGAAGTTCCTTTCCAAAAATAGACACTCGAAGATAGGGCCTCACATCTTCGTTGGCGTGACCTAAGATAAAGTCAAGCAATATGCGATGTTCTCTAGGTAAATCGCTCGTTGTGTGTGGTTGTTTGACAGCATTGGCTTCAGAAGAGTTTCTCTTTTTAGACTTGGCGTGTGATGGGCACTGGGCCATGCGATGGTCAGGCTTTCCGCAGTTCCAGCAGACACCAAAGGGTCGAGCAGCTGTAACCTCGCAGACTTGTTCTTCGGCAGAGGGACTAGGAGTGGAACTAGTTTCCTCAATGGCAGCAGCTCTCGCTCCAAAACGGGGCTTGTGATAGGCCAAGTCAGGTTCGAGGGCTTGATAAGGCGGAGGTGGGTTCTTGAACCTCGAAGCACGCACCTTAGCATCTTCAATTAATTTTCCAAGTTGTCTGAGTTGTGAGATACTCGTGGGAGAGTAGAGAGCCAGTTGAGCCTGTAAGTATGGTTGCAAGTTTCTACACATAATCTCTATGCGCTCCATTTCTACAGGTAAACGAGAAAGGCGACTAAAAAGGTTCTCCATAACAGCAACATAGACCGTCACGGGCTCATCGGGACCTTGAGTTCTACTACGGATCTCATCCCATAGGCTGATTTCATAATCACAAGGCAGGAAAGCGGCTTTCAAAGCGATGATTAGTTCATCCCATGAACGAATGGTGCTACGTATCGAGCGAAACCAAATTCGGGCGTTGCCAGTAAACAATTCGATAGCAGCAGCAAAAAGTTGGTCCTTGGACACATTCCGAGCTATGCGAGTTTCTTCAATTTCCTCTAAAAAGCTAGTCAAACCATTTCCTCCATCGAAGGTGATCCTCCATTTGTTAATGGCTAAATAGTTGGCGGTCGAAGTGTGTCTATGCGACGCAGACTGGTTGACATCTTCGGCAGCAGAAGAGCGTCGATTGACGGCATCAGCAAAGGGCGGATAATCTAAGTATATGCCAGGCTGCATGGCTGAGCTACTAGGATTAGGCTGAGGGGAAAAGAACTGTGAAGTGGACCAAGGGTGACTCCACGTAACCGAGTTAGCAATAGGACGAATGGGCAAGGCAGCGTCTTCCTGAGGAGGGCGCGGCGACCGGCGGGACCGCAGTCTTCAGCAGAACCTAACCAGGGCTCTGGTAAGTGGATCTACCGTCTGGCATTAACTTACCAGTCTGCACATAAATGAAAGCTAGGCCGCAACATGAAAACTAACTATTCTGTAATTCGTAGGTTCCGCAGGGAAGCCGTAGCTCGGGGCTAATTCAAAACCGAAAGCTCCTACACGATTAAGCTGCAGGACTGTCTTCACTGACTTGGGTAAGCTCGATTAATGATTCAATAAGGTTCACTACACTGCACAAAATGGTCGCTCGAAATTTGCAAAAGCCCTATCATATCAACATATCTGACCTATACAAAAGCATGCACTAATATCTAACTAAACGAAGCATTGCTATGCCAAAAATATCACACTTGCCCTAGCTAACTAACTAACTATAAAATACACCAGGCGCCATGAGTAATACCTATATCAGTTTCTTGCCTGTAGTAAAAACATGTCGGATCCCAACCTTCCTGTTGGCTTGAGGGGGTCGAAGACGGCTGGAGCAGCGAGGGCCTCAGCAGACGCAGCGGAAGGCCGAGCGGGCCGAGGAAACGGTGGATATGTCCAGGTGAGTGCAGTGCTACACTCTCTAGCGTAGCCCACAGGAGTTGCGGAATTCTTTGACAACTTGACAGTTTCAGGAACCCAAATCGACGGTTTGGATGCCCGCAGAGTGCAGCCGAAAGAGGAATGCTAAGCTTCTTCAGTGGGGAGTTTAACCTCTCGCAGGAAGCGTCCGAACTCTACCAAGTAAATTTGGCTTTAGCGATTACTGGCATCCGACAGGAGATCGTATCCGACAGGAGATCGTATACGACAGGGAATCGAATCCGACAGGGAATGGCTATAACGCACAACGCCCAAATGAGTCCCAAATAAGAAGAAACTGGCCTTATCTTACCTCACGCTGGAATTGAGCCAGGAAAAAGTGCTAGAACAATGCTGGCCTCAGACGAATCCGCAATTGCGAATGACGTAAGTACAACCAAATCAAATACGAACGTCTTAAGGGCACATGTGCTTTGTAGATCCTCCGAGGAATCGAAATGGAGCGGAGCTACACTAATTAGCTCATAAATTTAAGCACACAGCCGAGGCACTAGCAGCCTGCACCAAGTTTAAAATGGGAAAGGAACTCAAAAATCCACCAGTTACAAGTTATCAAAACTTTCCAAAATTTTTGGGCCAGAAGATGCGACAAAAACAGCCTGAAAAGTGTGACTGCAAGAAGAGATATCCTTTATCTAGCAACAAATAGAATAGTGCAGAATACTTGCAATAAGGGTTGCCTAAGCGCCATACACAAATATCTGTAGGAATATAACCAAAATAAATTTAATTTGTAAAATATGGGTAATTATTCGTAGAGTTGCTTACCAAACTGCTTGATAATTATAGGAGAATAATTAAAAATAAGATACAGCCAATTATACCCAGTTTAAAGCATGCAAAAATTGGCAAAAGTCAACCATAACTATTCAGGTTCAAAAATTCAGCTAGCAAAAGTTTACTAATACGAGGGTCGCTCCAAAAGTATCGTAACATCCTATTAGAACAGCCCCTCCCAATAGGCTGCCTGTGATCCCGCTGGATAGATAGGAGTGGTGGCGGATGGTTTTCCAAGTAATGTCTTTTAGGTGCTGCTGGAATTCCAATTGTGAAGTTTGTAGATCCTCGAAGTGGTCTGATTGTTTTAATACTGGCTCCTCTGCAATTTCTGAAAAGGAGTTGGACGTTATTGTGTTGGTAAAATTGATACTGACGGCCTTGGAATATCCTGATAGAATCGTGAATTTCTTGTTATGCCTGGGGGTTAACGTATTCCTTGCCGTTTGGATGATACAATCTGACGAGATTTGAATTACACCTGTAGTGTTGACAGTGACAGTGCCACTACAAGTGATAGCTATTCGGGTTGGCGTGTTGACTACGAACATCCAGGTGTTTTCCACGTATAGTTGTTTCCAAATAATGGACTGGATCTGAAGTCTTCGTAGGCTGCATTGACTGATTTCTGTTCGATGATATATATCATCAATGATGCAATTTGGGTTGTTTTCAATTCCTTTCACGACTGTTGGACTGCAGATATAAGATTTTGGAGTAATTTGAAGATATTCTGTAAATTCCTCATCTGTCTCTTGAAAGTACATCTGTAGGTTGTAATCCACAGCGAAGATCCCTTTTGGTACGTCGATCACCCAGTAGGACCCATAGTTAATTTGGAGAGGAATTGGTGTCACTTTGATTAAGGTATATTCAGTTTTTTCTACAATGATGAAGTATCCTTGAACGTTGATGTAGATGTCATCATGTCCGATGTCGACCTTTAGGATTGGGGCCGGTAAAATTTCTAAGTTTGGCGAGAGTTTACTGGTTGCATTTGCGAGGATTTGCTTGATTTGGGCAGGAGTGATTAATTCGTATAAATTACCTTGTTGGAAATGAACGTTCAAAATGTTTGTATGGTAATTGCACAGCTCACTAATGACATTGGTGGCGACTTGGTACACACTAATGATGTGGATGTTCAATCGGTTGTAGTCGGTTGCCTTATACCATTTGTCCATGTTGTTGATTGCCCTGATTTCTTGGTTTAGTTTCTCTTGAAAATGTTCCAGCTTCTGATCGATTAGTTTTTCGGTTTCATTAAATCTTGAAAGTGCTGACAGCAAGAATTTGGATTGTTGACTCCATTTTTATTAACTCCTGTTGATTTTTGTCGAGTCTGTCAATATCTTGATAGACTTCGTCGTTTACTCCGAAAATTGACGTGAGTACAGTCCCAAGCACTCCTCGTTTCTCTCGTCTTGTTATGATATCTTCCATACCAGTTTTAATCAATTCCGTATGCCTTTTTTGTTCCAGAAGATGATACACCAGTGTCTTGCATAATGTATCTTCGAACAGTTCTTTTGCAGAGTTGCAGAGATTGTCGAAGTTGTCCACCATGTCGGTAACTGTTTCGAAGTCTTCTTCGATCTTCCCCTTCTCGAACTGGATTTCGATCCTGAATGTTCCTCGTTCATTCTTCCCGTGTCCAATATGTTCTACATAGTACCCGCTGTCTGGTTTTTGGATGTTGAATTCTGCCTTACTCAATGTATTCCTAGTAAGGAGAGTAAATATGAGTAGAAACATTTTCCATTTGGACGGGATAGTTGTCTTTGGCACTGGGAATGATTGTGTGTGGGTGCTGTTGGCCGAAATGTTCTCTTCAGACTCTGGTTCCTGCGATTCTTCGTTAGTTGTTGGTAATGGAATGATACTGCCTATGGACCGTTTTAATTGATGTCCTCCTGATTTCTGGATTGTTACCACTCGTACGGATCCATCGGTTGCAGGATGAAAGTCGGTAACTCTTGCTAAGGGCCATTTACTAGGATTGATATTTTCTTCTTTGACTAACACTAGGTGACCAACTTTTATGTTCTCCACCGGTTTCTTCCATTTGTTTCTTTGCTGTAATCCATGAAGGTAGTCTGAGCTCCATGATTTCCAAAAATCTTGCTTAATTTTTTGGATTATTCTCCAGCGATTTGACAGATTTTTTTGATATTGGTGTGCTGATTGGGTCCGGTGGTGGTATTATCTCTCTTCCTATCAGGAAATGGCCTGGTGTCAATGCAGTGGTGTCTTCAATATCGTTGCCTTGTGGGCACAGAGGACGTGAGTTTAAGCAGGCTTCGATTTGGCAAAGCAGAGTTGTCAATTCTTCAAATGTTGGAGTAGCGTTGCCAATGGTTCTTTTCAGATGATGCTTCATTGATTTCACTCCTGCTTCCCATATCCCTCAGAAGTGTGGGGCTACTGGAGGGATGAAATGCCATTGGGTACCAATGGTGGATAAATGATCTTGAATAACTGGGCCTTCCATTGCTGGACGGATCTCCTTGTCCAAGACTTTTCTTGCTCCGACGAAATTTGTTCCGTTGTCGCTATAAAGATGTGCATAGCGTCCTCTTCGGGCGATGAACCTCCTGAAGACTGCTAGGAAGCTGTTAGTTGTCATGTCGCTGACGGCTTCTAAGTGTATTGCCTTGGTTGATAGACAGACAAAAACAGCAATGTACCCCTTGGATGAAGAATGCCCTCTTCCCTTGGAAGATTCCCCATTCATTGCTGGGCTGCCTCTGCCTTGAATCGGATACATCGAAAGCATTTCTTGATGCTGGAGCTGACAGCTTTCTTCGCGTTGATGATCCAATATTTTCTTCGGACTTAGGACAGTGTGAGTAGAGTGCCACCGTGTAAAGTGCGTAAATGTGCCTCATGGATTATTAATTTGGAAACATGGTTGGAATAAGGAACGATAATTGGGTGTTTTTCATGGTAGGATAAGGTTGAATTTTCTAGTCTTCCTCCAACACGGATGATTCCATGTTGATCGATGAATGGATTGAGATTGGCGAGTTTGTTATTGGAGTCCACACATTTTCTCTTTTGGAGTTGAGATCCTGTTGCCCTCAGAATAGGATCACTTCTTTGGACGACCTTAATGAGTGTGAGGATGGTGTCTTCCATTTCTTTAACTGATAGACATCCTGGTTGAATGGGAAGACGCCTACACTTGTTGATGAATCTTCGGCAGTAGGACACGACTCGTACCATTCTTGTCAGAGACGAAAAGCGATGAATAACTTCGTTCTCGTCTTGATGAAGTGTAGCTTGATGCACAGTGTAACCTTTTGCTTCTTCATTGGTTGTTGCGGTGTCTGGTTGACACGGCCATAACTCTTTGTTAACTAACCAACTTGGTCCATTCCACCATAGTACATGTTCCTTTAATTTCCCTGGACTAGTGCCTCTGGAGATGACGTCCGCAGGATTTTCTTATGATTTGACTTGGTTCCAATATTGAGACGGAATCAGATGGTTGATTTTGGCTACACGGTTTGCGACGAACGTCTTCCATTTTACTGGATCTCCCTTTATCCATCCTAATGCGACCATGGAGTCTGTCCAGGCGAAGGTAGATACATTAGGAATGTCCAGTGCTGTGATTACCCTTTGTAATAGATTGGAAAGTAGTACTGCTGCGCAGAGTTCCAGTTTGGGTAGAGTTGTCTTTGCTCGAGCTGCTGCCACCTTGGATTTTGCTATTAATAATGATACCTTGGATTGGCCTGATGACGTGGTGATTCTGGTGTAGACCACGGCCCCAATAGCTCTTTCGGAAGCGTCACAGAATCCGTGCAGTTCCATTTGGGCTTCTTTTTTGGTAAAAATCCACCTTGGCAATGTAATTTCTTCCACTGATTTGAGTTGAGATTTGACCGTTTCCCGTTTGCCCTGGATACTTTCTGAAACTGGGTCGTCCCACTTGATATTTTCGAGCCACAGCTCTTGGATGAGTAGTTTAGCAGTGATAATGATGGGTGCTAACCAACCCAATGGGTCGAAAATTTTAGCGACTCCGGATAATATGGTGCGTTTTGTGGATTCCTTTTGCTTCACATCCACCTTCAAGCAAAACACGTCTTCATACGGAGACCAATGAACGCCCAATGACTTCTTTACGCCGTCCTCACTTATTTCGAGGTATGCTTGCTCCTTCAATTCTTCGGGTAGTTCTTGTATGATGGCTAATTCATTACTGCACCATTTATGTAAAGTAAAACCTCCACGTTTTAATAAGGAAATTAACTGACCTTGCTGCTTGATTGCTTCTTTTAAAGTGTCGGCTCCGGAGAGCACATCGTCCACGTTCACTACTTCTGCTGCTAATGGAAATGAAGATTTCTCGTCCTCTGCTAATTGGTGCAAGGTTCGGATGGCAAGATAGGGAGATGATGCGGTTCCATAAGTGACTGTGCATAACCTGTATTCCCTGATTGGCTGTGATTGATCGAATCTCCATAAGATTCTTTGATACTCCTGGTCTTGGCTGTCCATCTTGATTTGTCGGTACATTTTCTCAATGTCCGCAGAGAAGACGACCTTGTGAGTCCTCCATCGGAGTAGAATGTCGACCAGCTCTTGCTGAAGTTTCGGTCCAGCATACATGACTTCGTTTAAGGATTTTCCATAAGATGCTTTGCTCGAAGCGTCGAAGACGACACGGAGCTTGGTTGATGAACTTGCTTCTCGGATTACGCCGTGGTGTGGGATGTAATACTTGCCACTGTTTTCCTGTTTCTATTCTACCCTTTCCATATGTCCTAAATCCAGATATTCTTGCATGAATTTCTTGTATTGGATTTCTAGATCTTGATCTTGTCCCAGCTTCTTCTCAAGATGCAATAGTCTTGCCAATGCTGAGAGTTTGGACCTTCCCATGCTCACTGGAGTTTGCTTGAATGGAATCTTCACTATGTATCTTCCATCTTCGTCTCGCTGCACTGTGTCTGTGAATTTATTCTCACATACCTGATCGTCTGGGGAAATTTTTCGTTGAGTGGGAACTTCTATGTTCCAGAATTTTTGTAACTGCTCGTCTTCTTCAATTTTGGCAGTCATGGTGTTGACCTTAATGCTGTCGTTATGTTGTCTTCCAATGGTTCCAGATAAAATCCAGCCCAGGTCGGTATTCTGTCCCAAGATGCCATCCTTTGTTTTAGTGATTCCTTCTAGAATTATTTTGGAATATTCGTCGGCGCCTAGAATTATATCTATAGGACCAGGTTTGTTGAAGGTTGGATCGGCGATGAAGATTTTCCTCCAGGAATTGATATTTATATTTGGGTTGGGTGATGAAGGCATGGCTTTTGTAAGTTTAGGAAGTACTAGTAAATTGACAGGTAGGGAAAAGTTACTTGAAAATCTATGTGTGATCAAACCTGGAATTTTCCATTTAGCAATTTTTGGCTCGCTGTTCTCGATTATTGTGATTTCAGCTCGAACTTTGGTCCTGGGTAACGCCAATAATTCGGCTGATGCTTCCGTAATAAATGACCCCTGAGACCCGGGATCTATTAATACTCGTAATAGATGATTCATCCCGGATGCTGCCTTTACTTGAACCATTGCTGTGGCGAGTAGAACTTGGCTCTCCTGTGCGCCTAAATTGGCGGTGATGATGTCCGACTTCGGCTTCTTCTCTGGAGCGTTGGAAGTCTTCATGGCAGCTGCATGAGCTGATGTCCTCATCTTTTGGGCAGGGAGCGGCCTTGATGGTGGCTGCGCCTTATGAAGCAGTGTATGATGCGGGAAGCGACAGATCCTACAATTAAAATAGGCACGGCATGGAATATTTGAATCGTGCCGCAAGCATCGATAGCACAATCGATAGGTTTTTACTGCTTCTTGTGTTTCATGGGTAGGTAGCCTCTGGAATTGACTACAGTTGTCGATGTAATGATCTTCATGGCACAGCTTGCAATTTAGGGATGCGGAAGCGTAATTCTTCTGTGGTCTTTCCTGCGTTGGCTTTCGAGCTCCATCAATGGATTCCAGGGATTGGAACCGCACTTGCAGGAAAGCCATTAAATTTTGGTGATCCTGACCTTCGTTTGGACATTGAAGCGACTGCTCATATAATTTGTTGATTTCAGGATCCCATTTTCGAGCGATAGCTCTGTTAATCCACGGACCCCAACTGTCGGTGGAGATGCCTAAATTTTTTATTGCCTCAACACATTCCTTGATGGAGTCGTGCAATCTTTTTAACCCTTGGGCTGACTCTTTGGAGAGGACCGGCAGATCGAATATGGTGTCTAGCAATTTAGTTAGAATAAGGCGATTATTTTGATACCTTTGTTGCAGCAAATTCCAGGCGGTGTTGTAGTTTGCTTGGGTAACAGCTAGATGCTGGATCAGTCGGCTTGGCTCTCCCTTGACATGCGTCTTTAGATATTGCATCTTGATGACATCGTCCATGTTCTGGTTGTCATCTACTAATTTAGCTAACAGGTCCTTGAAAGTGGCCCATTCTTCATAATTTCTCTCGTATATGGGGATTTTGACTTGAGGAAGCGAGATGGCTGCTGCTTGCTCGTTCCTTGTGGATGCTTGCAATAAAATAATTCAATTTATATACCTGTCTTCCAGCGTAGTATATTCAGGACTGAAGTGCATTTGTTCTGAAGCCATGTCGTTAGACATAACTTCTTCGTCCATTTCGACCACACGATCCCATTTTTCTCTTAATTCCCTTGTCGTGATGGCGGGCCTCCCTAATTCTTGTGTTAGTTCAGCGTCGTCCATCGCTTGCTTAAAATTCTGAATCCGAATCTGCAGTTTTCGGACACGAACCTTTTGCTCGGGATTGGCCACCATATCCTCTTGCTTCCTACTTACGGAGGGGTTAGAAGTTTCAGTTGATTTTGAACAGCTCTGCAAGTAACTTTTTGCTTCGCCGTATATGGCGTTAATTTGATTGTAATACCCTGTTGTAAAATAATTATGAGTTGGAATACTTAGCTGCCCCATTTCTGCATGATTTTTAGTTGCAGTGTTCCAAAGTTCGTCCAGCGTTTTGTTGCGACTGGCGATGTAGGCTTCGTTTTGTCGGCTGGCAGGGTCCTTTTTGCTGTTAGATAATATTTGCTTTATCTTCTGCGCGAGCTCTTCTTGGGCGACAGCTAATTTGTTGAATTCCTCCATGTTGTTAGTCATTTTTTGGGACCTGGGTGGTTGGCAGATGTTGTCTTCTTCTCGAGATGCTGGTGACCCTTGGGATGTGTTTGTTCTTTAGTTGGAGACAGATCCGGCTCGAAGGACCATGAACAGAATTTCCTGGAGGCTGATCAGGTTTCCGTTGTTTTGCGCTGGTTCTATCCCTAATTTTAAGCACATAAATGAGACGGCATTTATGTTTTAACCCAATGTACTCAATGGCACTTAAAGGGACGACAGTAAACTACCCTGGGGGACGCAGCCTCATGTCCCAATGATATTATGGCTTAGTAGCAGGGTAGCGACGTAGCGAATGAATCAGACATTAGATGCAGATTGATTTTATTATAAAAATAAATGGTCTATCTATACAAAACAAGATAGCATAACTAAGTCACAAAACAAAGTTCAATTATTGTGTAGATTACTGGAGCGCGTTTAAAGGTACGAAATAGCAATTCAGCACTGTAAGCTGATTGTATTTCCGTGTGCGTTTGCAAGCCAGAGCGGTGAACTTGGGTTTAGTAGGTCGCTTACGGCGTGAAATGCCAAGTTGCAGGTTTGCTCCGGTCTTTAAACTCGATGCTTGTGAAACAGTATTGGCTTTTTAATATTTCGTAAATGTGAACTGAAATTTGCCTGTTTAATTCAAGATTAAACAGATCTAAATTAAACTGGCGAAATTATGAAGCAAAACTGGAGATTAAAACTGCTTGTTTATCAAATCAGAGTTACATTTAGAACTTCCGACTGGATTTTGTAAATTTTGTTATTAAAATTTATGTGTTTAATTCAAAATTAAACACCTTACTAAAGGTCTTCGTTTATAACTCTTTTCACAACATGAAAAAAATGTCAGATGTCAATGAAAAATAAGCAATTTATTCAATATACCTACAAAAAAAAATTTGAAAAAACATTAAAAATCTTCATTACTCGATGGATCGTCGGATTCAAAAGAGTTGTTAACCCCTCCAGGTCCACTTCTACCAGAGTCATTCGAGTCGGCAGACGACAAAGTCCTGCAAAAGAAAAAGTCAGAACAAAAATTAAAGTTGAATTACCTACTTACACGTTACCGTCATGCTGGTATGTGTTAGACCGCGGCTTTTCCGGAGGTTTTACTTTGTTTATAAAATCTTCCACTTGATTAATTGACTCCATGTCGAAAATCACTTTTTTGTATGGAAAATGTTTATCATCTTTTATGCGAAGGGTTATCGTGTTATTTACACAACTATAGTAAAAAATTAAATCACAGGGCAGGTTTAATAAATATCCACAACTCAAATACAGCTTGCCCAATATACAGGGTGTTACAAAAATGTTGGGCTGGCTATACATAGACGGTTTCTACAACTAAAAATAAGCAAAAAAGTTTATATAAACATATGTCCTAAAATGGTTCGTTACTGAATTACAGCAACTTGAAGTTTTTCATTTTTTTTTATTTAAAAAAGGTTACAGAAAACGGGAGTGTTTAATGTAAGTCATAACAAATGTTCAAAATGACCTCCACGGGCAGCCAAACACTGCTGAGCTCGTCGTATCATGGACTGCCTCACGCGCTCAAAAATTCCTGGTGTATTTCGAATTTGCTGGCATCCATCTTCCACTCTACGTTGAAGATCCTCAATATTTTGAATTGGACATATGTTTATATAAACTTTTTTGCTTACTTTTAGTTGCAGAAACCGTCTATGTATAGCCAGCCCAATATTTTTGTAACACCCTGTATTTACGAGAGCTACTTGCGCTTGATCTTGTTGTACAACGTCATCTTCTGACTTGAAAGCTTTTATTGTGGCCTGTCCGATCAAATTTCCGTGATCCATTTTCACTTTCTTTCTTGTCTCTTGTAAGTTTTTAAATTATTTTACAGCTGCTTCTACGTGCACTGAAAAGATAATATGATACAAAACACCGCAGGTGTTAAATGCAGATAAGAAAGTAAATGATAAAAACGATACTTTTTTTTCAATTATTTACAATTTGTTCAATTAGTTCTAACCTATAAATTAAATTCAAAATTGGTTGCCCCAAAATAATGTATCATATAAATCCACTATTAAGTAATTACAGTGTTTTAAAATTTAAATATTACTTACCTCATGTTGCTTACACACTTTAAAACACTTTAAGTTTTACAATACTTGTTCAGCTGTCAAAACGTGTGACTTCGATTCAGTATTCAGTGTTGTTTGGAACATAAAAATGTTGGTACTACACGTTAGGGGAAATTTGTACTAGAATGAATACCAATTGTAATAAATTTAAAAACTTCCTCCGAAAGATCCCTCTTAAAATAATGATAAGTTTTGCACCAAAGCATATAACACTCATTTGGCATGCTGTTGTTTATGAGAAATCAAGAAAAAGTACGCTTTATTAAGCCGCAAATCGGAATACCATACAGACAAGTGGATTTTTAAAAAAAATTCAGGTTATTTAAATTGCACTAGATTTTACAAAGAGGTACTGCCGTACTGTTTTTAATTAATTTGTACTAGAACCAGTACAGTTGTACTGACTGGAGCAACACTGCTTCGATTTGCTTTGATCTTTACTCTACCAGCGCCATCTGCGGGATAATACCGCACAAACACTATTAATGTTGTCCGGCAATAATTGCTGCAGCCAAGGATATGCAACATTGTGGTGCGGGTTGCAGCAATTCATTAATATATTTTTTAAAATAATACTCGTTTCAAAATATAAGCCGTGTTTAATATTTACAAAAATCTATTTATAACATTACAAACATTTCTATATCGAAAAGAGCAAAAATAACAATTTTAAACAAATTTTAAGAATTTATACAGATATTTTTTCACTTCTTCTGGAGATAACTTTGTGAGTAAAATAACACCAATTTTTCGTAACAATTCTTCTTTATCTTCTTTTAGATCAAACAGATTTTGTTCGTCATTTGAAATATTTTTTAATAATGTTTTTTAATAAGAGAGAGCAGTATAGTCTTAGTTGCATCATCTAGTATACAAATTACTCATTACTTTAATTTCTCTTTTTGTCTAATTAATATCCAAATGGTATTGTATTAAAGTTTTCTAGATTTTTTTTTAGTATTTTAGTATTTTGGAGGATGACATGATACAATGAAAATAATGAAGAAAACATTGCAATGGAACTTAGATACCTTATCGGCACGAAAGCGAAAGAGTGTATTTTAACAATAAAAACTTGCACTGATTTGGACGTTGGAACATTTACAGGCTTAACCTTAAAAGTGCTTAATGATTATGGCTTAGATACTTCTAAAATTTTAAGTCAGTGTTATGATGGAGCAGCTGTTATGAGTGGACAGAAAAGGGGAGTGCAAGCATTACTCCAAAACCCTCTTAACAGAACAATACCTTTGTGCATTGTTGCAATCATCGATTGCACCTGGTATTTGCGAAAACTATAAAAAAATATTTTTCAATCAATGCTCTATGCAATATAACTACTAGTAAGGCCTCGTCAGAACAATCAATTTTTTAGCAAATATACCCTGTTTTTCAACGTATTTTTTAAAAAAAGTTAAAATCTTAAGAAATTTGCCCTGCTTTTTAAAGGTACCTTTTTAAAAAGTCAACATTTTAAGGAAAATACCCTGTTTTTTTCCAAACGTGAATACGGTTTCGTCCAAACAAATTCCCCTTTTAAAAACATTTAAAATTAGGAATTTTGCCATTTTCAAAGGTATATTTAAAAGCAACATTTTTAAGGAATCTGTCCTGTTTTTTTGTTGGGCCACTTCAGCACAACACATGTCTGTAATATTATTTAATCTAATTAACTTTGATTGTAAAAATATATAAAAAGTTTAAACGTCGTTGTGACGTATGTTCAATTGAGTCTAATAAAACCTTACTAAAGGTCTGCGTTTATAACTCTTTTCACAACATGAAAAAAATGTCAGATGTCAATGAAAAATAAGCAATTTATTCAATATACCTAAAAAAAAATTGAAAAAACATCAAAAATCTTCATTACTCGATGGATCGTCGGATTCAAAAGAGTTGTTAACCCCTCCAGTTCCGCTTCTACCAGAGTCATTAGAGTCGGCAGACGACAAAGTCCTGCAAAAGAAAAAGTCAGAACAAAAATTAAAGTTGAATTACCTACTTACACGTTACCGTCATGCTGGTATGTGTTAGACCGCGGCTTTTCCGGAGGTTTTACTTTGTTTATAAAATCTTCCACTTGATGAATTGACTCCATGTCGAAAATCATTTTTTTGTATGGAAAATGTTTATCATCTTTTAGGCGAAGATTTATCGTGTTATTTACACAACTATAGTAAAAAATTAAATCACAGGGCAGGTTTAATAAATATCCACAACTCAAATACAGCTTGCCCAATATACATACTATATATACGCAGTTTAATCTTCCTTGAATTATTCCAAATATTGTTCGATAAAAGTTATAAAACAGTCACTGACCTTAACGTCGTTTTAGAGTACCTGATCAGCAGACTATGTAATCCTCTCAGCAAATGAAACAGGACAGCTAACAGGAACCTGGATAGTTGAACACTCTAACTTTCCTCCAAAAAGCTCTTTGGTTACGATTTCTATCTTTCAGATAGAATTTCTCACTTAACTTCACCACATACACGTAATCACTGGCTCTACTTTAATTATATCGCAAGTTATTTGCTTAGCAATATAACTTCAATATTCAAATCAAAACACTTCAATTATATCGATTCTTTAGACAGTTTAATTTACTGTATTTGTATTTTATATTATTACCAGTTACTTCCTGTGTAATAACTATTCAAATAAATCCAGTTTAAAAGACCTTAGGACCAGCTGGGTCTAAGACTAAGTTAAGACTGCATAAACGCGTCAGTGGTAACTGAATGATTCATCTTTGCTAGGGCTAATACTAATACCAATGTTAGGACTAAGAAAGCTGTATAAACCAGTTTTTTCGATTTCACAAAACCTTATCTACTCTGTACATCTGACGACGCCTAAATATTCAATAAGAATGAGTCGTTCCTTTTTGGAGACATCAATAATGACCTCACGTTCTGTCGTTTCTTCCCCATTGTTATCGGTTCTGGACACAGTAACACCTTCCCATATGACGTTAGCATCAGCCATTTTTTTTGGACGATTTCTACAAAGAATATTGTTAGCTCGATGCACCGCTTTGTTTCAAAGTACTTACTGAAATGTGCGATTAAACTTTCGGAATAAATTCTTTTCTGATAAGGCCATAACGAACAAAAGTGACAAAAAACCACAGCAAAAACAAACGACTACGATGTATACCACAAAACAATTCGGAGTATGTATACTACGAGACTGAAACGACTGAAACCACAGACAAGAAAGAAAATAGATACCTCACTCTCTTACTCAGACGTAGGGGACGAATTTGCGCGACACCTGTTGTCTCTGAGAGGTTCTACAATAAAACAAAATACTAAACTTTATACATCACCGTAATTTTGTCGCTACACTACGCTGGCTTGGCGGGCAATTTAAATTCAAATTTGTATAATATTTCCTTATACTAGTGAAACTGCTTATGAATATTTTCATTTGAATTTTGATTTATTTGCATTTTTATTGACAAAATTAAGCAACTACAAGTATACTAAGCAGAATTTTATATTGAAAACACACGTCTCTGAGAAACTACAGAGCAAACATACTTACAATACAGTTTTTTCAAGAATGTTTAGCGTTAACACCCTTGCTGTGTTTATAACCTTGTTTATCTAATGGGGCTACTTATTTGATAAATAAAATTAACTGGCCCTGGTTAGTACTTTTGTTAATATCTAGTCTACCTAAACATTTTAAAGTTGCAATTGGCATACACTTAACACTTAATGTATAGACATTTGCATTAGGGGTGATCATAAAAGTCAACTTTTTTTTTCTTTTGGGCAGAGTTTGCAAAAGGTGGCTTTATGGTCAAATAGTAACACCCTGAAATAATTAAAAGAAAAAAAAATATCTACTGCCCTCAGCAACGTGTCAAAATTTGTAAAAAGTCAACTATTTTTCCTTTGCACAGAGTTTGCAAAAAATGTATGGTCGAATACTAATACATGAAAGTAATTTAAAAAAAGTATTTATTAACAACAATTACAAGATAATAATATGAGTAGGTACAGAAAAAGATAAGTTCGACTAAATACAGAAGTCCTTTTTAGATAAAAACGTTGGCATGCTTTTACGAGAGTCTAACCGGTTTCGAATAAAACCATCACGTCCAAGTTCGCCACACACAGTTTTGGCAGCTTCAGTCACTACTTTAACTGTTCTTTCCACACTTTGAGTATGGTTTGGAAACTTCGAGAAGTCAATGTTGCCAATTTCTCCGGTAATAAGCATGTTGTTAACGTCTTCATCGGAAATTGAACGAGTAATAGGTGGTTCGGTTACATTTAAGTTCTGCCAAAATGTCATTTCATAATATGACCTGGCATTTAAGTCAATTTCGGGGACTTCAAATTTTCGTAGAATATTTGTTCTTGCTTCTTTCCTTGCCTTTATTATTTTCCGAACACCTAATTCTCTAAGAACTTTGGATTCATCCGTCAGAAGAGATAATATTATATTCTCTGGATGCGCGAAAAACGCGTTGCGTCTTATAACCGGATCAACTATTTCTTTTAGATTATCTGGTAGATAGCGAGATAACGACATTAGTTTGTAAAAATAGCGACTTCCATCTTTACATGATGGTTTTGTTTTGATCGTAAACCAAAGTGGAGTGTAAACCTTCATCGCATAAGTTAGAAGTATAATTAAATTTTCGTCAGGTGATGTAGTTGAAACATATAGTCTTAATATTCTATTGACCAACGTTAACCATCTACAATGAGCTAACTTTCCTGGGCTACGTAAAGCAAGATCGTTGGAACAAAAGCCAGTTCTAACAGCTTCGTAAATTTCCTTCAAATACTTCTGGTCACTACTAAGATCTTTGACTGTAATATCTGGAAGTTGCGGGCCGTCTATAGTAGAGAATTCAACAATGGGAAGGGTTTCACAATCTATAATTAACTTGCCAGTGGGACCAGAATAGCCTGACGGACCAGTAGTTTTACCATCAACATGGTTAAATAAATGACGCAGTAGCAACTCATTACAATGCAGGATACAAATAAACCATTGCAACGGTCTTGTCAATTTCATTTCAATACGTCGGATAACGCTAGTATGTATTCCTGTATTTACCGCAGTCCCATCTGCCCCAATAACCACAAGTTCATCAGTACAGATAGAATTTTCAACGAAGAATTCAAACATTTTAGACGAAATATTATCAGCACTATCTGAAAGTGGTGTAATATGTCCGAAATAGTATGAGCCAGGTTCTTGCACAAGAGAATAATGTTCTTCTGTTACCGATTTTGTATAGAATTTCCCATCTATCTTTTCGATACACATAGTTTTGTCTCGTCGACCGTCAAAATAAAGTCCTTTTAATGGTTCGGCTGTTTCACGGTTTTTAGTTTTTATTATTTTTCTTTGACTTTCACGTTGTCGTTTTATTTTCATTCGATCAACAACACGAGAATGGTCGTCGCTTTTAATTAATCCAACATCTTGCAAAGCCGCACTTGCAATCATAGCAGCCGCCGCACTAGATACTCCAGTTCTTCCAGCTGCAGTTGCAACTGATGGCAATTTAAAACTTCTCATTCGTTTTGAAATCGGCGGTACTTCATTATTTGGCTGAGGATCTGGCTCTGAATGTGGTTCTGAGTCTGTAGTTTGCAACGGCATTGGATCATCATTATCACTTACAATTTCTGATTCATTGTCATTTAATTCACCAGACTTTGAAGTAACATATTCAGCAGACAACTGTTTGTGAAGAAACTTTTTTCTTGTACTTTTCAATTCGTAATAAATCTTTTTGTATACGAAGACTTTTTTTATCTAACTGTTTAGTAGTTTTAGAATCAATGCGATCCATTCCCATTTTTCGAACAGTTCTCTGATCCAATAGGAAAGCTTTTTCCATTTCGGGTACTTTTTTATCTTTTGCACATTTGCACTCCAGTTTGCATTTGCAAGCAGCCACATCCATGAGTAATTTAGCGTTTTTTTTTAAAGCAATCTAATTTTACTTCAAAATTCTTTCCTTTTTTGTTAGATGATAACGATAAAGACTTCTTAATTGCGACACATTTTAACCAATACGTTTTAATCATTTCCAACATTCTTCTTCTTGGCACAATCGGAATACTAGATTTAATCCAAATAGATGCTACCTTCTCAGCAACTTCAGTGGCAATTTCATTAAACTGTGGCTCCTTATTACAATTAGATTTTAACTTATTTCTCACCATCTGATAATATTTCATTACATCCATGTAAGTTGGTAGTGTCACTCCATTTAGATCCTCGGGTGTTCCAAATAAAGAACAGTTTATATCGGTCCTGGTTTTTATAGTTTTCTTGAATGTAATAGTATTTTTAATAGAATCAGCTGGAAATTTGTAAACAGATTCTGTATTCCGGGTCTTCATTGTAACAGAATCATTCATAGGTAGACACTTAAAATAAACAGCAAAATTAGGTGGTTCGTCAATTATGTAGAAGATAAGACAAAAGTTAAAGGCTGCTTTGAACCAATTGAAAATACTTCGAAACATAACCTATAAATTGTAAATATGTCAAAATACCTAGGAAGGTTATGTTCTTTTATGCTTTGCTAGTGAGTACCTAGTGGTGTATAGTCAAGGGGTTTATACCGGGTGGCCATAAATATCTGAGATCCCGGTAGCCATGGAATTAGCTACTTATAAATGTTGGTTAGCATTATATTTCAATTACGATAAGTATTGGTACCTATGTAATGTAATAAAATGCAATAAGAGGAGGGGAATGTGCCCTGGATTCTGCAGTTTAGCCTACGACTCGATTATAAAAATCTCCTGTTCTACCTCCATTACTTATTGCAATCTGAAATAATTTTTGACAGATAGGAATTTTAGTTGTGATGACATTAATGACATTTAGTTTAGTTGGATTCATCACTTTAAGGTAATGTGATATCAGATATTTATGGCCACCCGGTATTATTAAATTATCTACAGATTACATTTAACATAACAATACTTACTGAAACTGAATAATTATTCCCAACAAATGCTTCTATTTTTAACACACTATGCGATGCGCAGGCGCACGTGCGCACAACAACTCTCGTTCTGCCCATAATCATAATTATAGAAGTAATGATGCGTGAGTGCATGAGTGGTGTTAGATATTTTACCCCCACCTGAATATATGATTCATTATTAGTGTTATCTGATAAACTGCGACTATTTTAAATGAATTTTGGCTATATCGTTCGTATCTAATGCATATTTAACCTTAGGCGCCACAGTCAAAAATACCAAAATTTCAAAACAGTGCTGAGGGCAGTAGATAATTTTTGATTCTTTTTTTACTTCAGTATTTTGTTCATGGTATCAAAAGGCACCTTTTGAGCAATCTGCCAAAATAAAAACTAAAAATTTTTAGAATATCGACTTTTATGATCACCCCTAATTTGCATTGCATTTAAATACAATGAAGTAAATACTATAAGTAACTCATTTAAATCTTATACGAACTTTTTTGATAAAATCAATAAATATTTTAGAATCACGAGTGCTCAACTCTTGTTGGAAAGATTATAATTTTATAAACAATTGGTCCCTTAAATTAAACAAGAAGAAATTGACGAAAAGACTTGAACGCTTAATGTGAGGGTTCTTTTCGTAAGAGTTTAACCGAGTTTAATTGCTTTCTAGCAATCATAGCGAATAAAAAAAAATCTGGCTAGACACGAGTTTTACACGAATGATCTTTGATTGAAGAATTAATTGAATAAATTATAGAGAAACGTCAAAACGTCAATACGTCAAGTTTTACATTTGTCAAAATGCCAAAGCATCGTGGTTTTCTTTTCAGTGTAAGAATTCTGTTATAACTTGTGATAGTTCTACAATTAATAAGATTACTTAGGTATCTTTGAAAATATTTAGTTAATTATTTTTCAATAAAAATTAACTTTTCCATTTTTTCATCAGCATGAAGAAGAAAGCCATGAAATTGTTTATTTTACCAAAATAAAGCGTGGTAAATCTCATGTAGCTTCGTTTAAAAGAATTATTTAAATCTAACTAAAATTTTATACAAATACTACATTAATCAGAAGTCTGCTCTCTACGTTTTAAGAGGATCTTCGCTTTCCTTTGCTTCTTGTAAATCTTTGTTGCGTAATATACTGGTAATCCTATTTATATATCTAAATAAAACTATATCTATACTAAATTTGACAAACTTATGATAAATATATACAGGGTGAGTTTTTTTTAATTATCACTATAGGGATCTTGGAAACCGTGAAAGCTAGAAGGTTGGTTAAATGGAGAAAGAATTGCAGTTTTATGAGCTTATTCGAGATGTGCTTTTATTTCTTTGAAAAAATCCAAGGCCTACTAGATACAAGCAAAATATTAAAATTACTTAATTTCTTAAAGTCGGTCTAGCACCGTTATTATTGAAAATAGAAAAAAAATAATAAGAATAAAAGTTTTAGCTATTTTTACGGTGTTTATCTTACACTTATTAGCTTTCTTCTAGCTTTCATAGATTTTGAGTTATAACATTAAGTTACATTTTTTTAAATAGCAATCATAGTCGGCTTAGACATTTATAAAAAGAGCATATCTCGTTTGCTAAATGGAGAAAGAATTGCAGTTTTATGAGCTTATTGAAAGTGTGCTTTTGTTTCTTTTAAAAATCCAAGGCCTACTAGATATAAGCAAAATATTAAAATTACTTAATCTTTTAAAGCCTGTCTAGAAAAAATAATAAGAATAAAATTTTTAGCTATTTTTAGGGTGTTTATCTTACACTTATTAATTTCCTTCTAGCTTTGATAGTTTTTGTTTTCGTCATTTTCTCATTACGAAAATTATTATAAAAGAATTATTTGACAAAATAGGTATAACAAACCTTATGTCATTTTAAGCAGAAAAGTGAGCTCTTTTTAGAAATGTCTAAGCCAACTATGATTGCTATTTAAAAAAAATTAACTTAATGTTATAACTCAAAAACTATGAAAGCTAGAAGAAAACTAATAAGTCTAAGATAAACACCGTAAAAATAGCTAAAACTTTTATTCTTATTACCTTTTTTCTATTTTCAATAATAACGGCGCTAGACCGACTTTAAGAAATTATTATGGTTTATATTACTTGATTTGGTTATAATAATTTAAAATAAATGAGTTTAATCTCAAAAGGGGCCGGGTCTCTACATCCTAGCAAGTATTATCAAATTAATGATCGTGTTATCTTTGTTCTAAATAAATTCATTGTAAATGTAGATTTAACTACTGGGATCGCTACAATACTGGATATTATTTAACTAATGGGAACTTAATTCAAATATGGCGATCCAACCTCACAATTCGCAAAACAAGTTCGCTATTATTAGACAATTATCTGTGATTCCCCAGTCAGTCCCACGATGCCTGGGCCCCTCTTTCTCCGTTGGTCGCTGCCTACATCTAGCTCACGGGGCTCCAGTTGCACTCCTCGAACCTTGTACACAATCGTGAAAAAACCAGCCAACACTAACAGTAACAAAGAGTTTGCCTTTTGAAACCCTTGTAGAATTATTTTCAAACTAAAACAGCTCTATTCTAACCTATACAAAACAAATATTTTTTACATACAATCTTCACTAAATTCTTATATACTTTCTCAGTATACAAGGAATAGAACTAATATGTAGTGCCGAAAAGATTTTTTTTTAAATATTTACACCAAGTTACAGCAATTACGTACGAAATAATGAGCTGAATACGTTTTACTTTACACCCAGCGCCGAATCACTAACAACACAAATGCATAGAAAGAGAGTCTTATCGTGTACCGCAGAATACAAACAGAGATAAATGGGCGATTGCGTGCATAACGTCATTTGCATTTCACGGAATAGATTTGTAAGGTAGATTACGTCACACGCAACTATCCTCTCAAAGGGTGTGATTTTCTAGTCTCTTACGCGCGGCAAAGTTTACAACATTTTAATTTAAATAATAGATCAACAAACAAAACAAAATAAAATAGAAAACACATACTACAGCTGAGTAGCTTTATATTACAGTAATAATTAAACTGGAGTGGAAATCCCTATTGTTTTTAATCTCTGAAACTTCTTTGTGGCGTAAATTCATAATTCATGTTCTTATTTGAGTATTTCGCCATTCTGCAAATTAAAAATATTAAATAACGAAAATATTAAGAACGAACGTTTAGAGGGACAATCTGCCCTCGTTATCAACGAATAACAATTAAAACGAACAAGAACTTAGCTTTTTTCACTGGAAGGAAAAACGACCAACCTCCAATGAGTTGTTTGACATTGACGTTTGTTGATATCTATACCTACTTGATCTCATCTTTAAGAATCGATAGCCAACTATTGTCCAAAAATATTGAGAAAGACGACACACATTTTTCTTCGTTAAGTAAACTGTATGCCGTTTCCTTAATTTTTCGCCTAGTTGACATCGATTCTTTAGACAAGATCTTTGTGTGGTGCCATTGTATTTTATGGTTTTCATCCCAAGCATGTTCTGCCAGCTTAGATTTATTGAACTGATACGTTTTCATCATATTTTTATGTTCTTTAACTCTAACTGCTAAAGGTCTGGATGTTTCCCCGATATAATATTTCCCGCATTCACAGGGAATACTATATACAGTGTGGTCCATTAAGTGTGCAACAAATGGGACATTTTTTTATTAGTTGTAAAACCAAAATTTAAATACAGCCAAAAGTTAGTGCATGTTTGATAACCATATCAGATGCCCTTAGAATGGCTTTAAGTTAAACAATATACAGGGCAGGACAAAAAATATGAAATTCGTTCAAGAATAAAGTTACCTTATTTCAAAAAATATATCAAAATTTTATTGAGAAAAGTTGATTAGAATCAAAAGTTATGCTCAAATACAAAGTCACGGCCTCCTATTCGAATTTTGATTGTTTTTTTGTAAAATTCTGTATTATCCCCGTATGATACATATTTTTATTATTCTGATTTTATTAACAGTTTTTCATATGTAAATTATTATTAGTAAAGCATTTGCCTTGTTAAAAAGAATATTTGCGAAATTCTAAAGTTCTGTTAAATATCGTTGCAACAAACATGAAGTGGGCGCTTACCTAAAAAAATATAAATCCAAGTAAATTTTACAAATACGCTTCAAGTTGCTAAAAGTTATTTAAAAGGGATATGGTTGTGGCTACTTTAAATACATATAAAATCAAAGTAATAAAAATATGTATCATACGGGGGTAATACAAAATTTTCCAAAAACGAATCAAAATTCGAATAGGAGGCCGTGACTTTGTATTTGAGCATAACTTTTAATTCTAAACAACTTTTCTCAATAAAATTTTGATATATTTTTTGAAATAAGGTAACTTTGTTCTTGAACGAATTTCATATTTTTTGTCCTGCCCTGTATATTGTTTGACTTAAAGCCATTCTAAGGACATCTGATATGGTTATCGAACATGCACTAACTTTTGGCAATATTTAAATTTCGATTGTACAATTAATAAAAAAATTTCCCATTTGTTGCACACTTAATGGACCACACTGTATATGATAGGAGCTCAATAGGTTTTTAGACCAGCACAAATTATTGACGTAAAAAGTTTTTTGAAAAATCAAAAATAAATTTTTCCTCATATTATGCCGACTTTTTGGCGGTCACTGTACACCGGGTGACAATGAGACTAGGGCCATGCTTATATCTTCTTTATTTATAAATTGATTTGGATAAAATTTTATACCAAGATACTAGACATAATTTCTGATTGGTCAATAGACATAGTCAAAATGGCTGACTTCCAGTTTTACCGGAAATGATAGCAACTTTGATTTTTTAAATGGAACACCCTGTATATTTTATGTTTTTCTAAATCTACCAGTCAAATTACATATAACACTCCTGCCAAATTTCAAATTTTTTAAACAAAAAAATTATTTTTTCAATTTTCATTTTTTACCATAGAAGGCCTTGACTTGGAAAAATCTATTCTAATTGACTCTAGCAACTTTTAATAATAGCCATTTTATAAATGAAGTCAATAACAAACCCTTAATAAAAGAACAAAATTTGCTAAACACGTTTTTTCGGAAAAAATCACTTTTTTTAAATGGAACCTACCAAGGGCCATCTTGCCATTAAACAGAAAATTTAATTACCACTCTAACGATATGCATCATGCACTAGTTTATCTTTATATGAAACTGAAAATTAATTAATTATTTTTTAAAATATTTTTGTGTAATAACTAATAATACCTAAGCAAATTTGGCAACACTGTTGTATGTAATTTTAGTCGTAGATTCTGAAAAACATAAAACATATAGTGATCAGTTTAGTGACACTAACTTTGGTTTTTTAAATACATTTAAAAAAATAATTAATTAATTAATTTTCAGTTTCATATAAAGATAAAGTAGTGCGTAATTTCGTTTGAATTTTCTATCATCTTGTCAAAAGAAAACTAACTAAATATTCAAGTTGCCATAAACACATGTTAACAATGCATATTTGGCAATATATTCAAATTACAAATTAGGAACCCGATTTATGAGATACCCTTAATAGATACCAGCACCCCTCAGCACAATAAAGAGAGAGGGACGATTGGTGAATTTTCTTAGTTTTAAACGCCAGCCTTAAATGAAACAATAAAAAACAGTGTGCTTCTTTCGTTAGAAAAAGAACTGTAGGTCTTCCTAGTCCATCGGAGCTCTGAACCCTACATTTTATATATAGGGTGGTTTAGGGGATTCCATAACGTTCTGCTGCCTGGGTAAAAGATAATCCACTTTTAATTACAGTCCGTGCATCTTCAATTGCTTCTGAAGGATAATTTCTCTTGTAAGGGTCCCTAGTTTATGCTTATGAATTCTTAGCATTATTCCAAACCCTTAAAGAGCAGGTTTTCACGTAAAAATAATTTTAAAACGTGGGGGCCATGCTTGGAAAAAAAATTAAGATGTGAATGTGTTCACTAGTTTATGTTCTAATATTTATTTCGTTGGACCACAATTGTACAATGAACAAGTACTGACTTACAGGGAGGTTTTTCTAGGTGACTGAATTTTTTTAAAAGTTTGAGTAATGTCTACTTGGAAATGTTTATTTCCACGAACGGCAATTTTTGTCGCATTTTCTTTAACAATTTGACGTCAACATTATTTTAGTAACATTTTGTGCTTCAAATTAATACTAACCTATTGCAACTATAGCAAGAAAATTACAAATTCAAAAATAACTATGAAAAGTTCCTTTTAACTTTTGCTGTTCCATATAACCCCGTTTGACTACTCTTTGATTCAACAAAAACTTAACAATGTAGAAACTAAATTAAATGTTTTCCTGTTATTTGATAATTGTATGTTCTAAAATTATAACTGCCAATCATTTCATTTTATTTAATCAGTTTACGGCCATTGCAACATAAGTATAATTTCATAATGTTTTTGTCTGTGTGATACTAAATTTTTGTGGATTTTTTCGACTTCAAGTAATATATTCATATATTAATTGACACAAGTTTGTAGAATTAATAATGGCAATGATTACTTGGATTTATAAAATTTACTAAGTGAATTATCAACATAATTTTGCATTATTGAAAACTTTTAAGTTGGTATGTACAGCAATGCAGTATACGTATCAATAAAAACATAAGAAGTAGAAATATAGGTTATCCCAATCACAAGTTTGGTATATGCAGTGTCATCTAGCGACGTGATAATTCAACAGGCAAATTTCTAGCTTTAAGCAACTCGCCTTTAGCTTTCATTTCGCTCTTGGGCGCCAGAGGCCAGTAGTAAGCACAATGCGATTTAAGTGATTGCTCTTAACCTTTATTATTTTGATGTAATATTGCGCAGAACGTCTTTTTATTAATTTAACTTATTAAAACATGAGCCACATAGATACACTATAAAAATGTTTAATTTTTTTATATTCGGATATACCCGATCACTACTCTGCAACATGAATCTACAATTAACTATTCTATTGGAGTTTATTGAAAGAATTTTTTTCGCTCCATAATTGTCTGATTAAAGTTATGACGAAATTGACAATGAAAATCAAAACGGTATCGCACGCATTATTGAACGAAATATGCTGGATTGAAAAGTTTCGATCTGCTTGTGTAGGTACTTAAGTGGTCAGCAATGGCATGTGGGATTTACATAGAAACCCTATTAAATTGTACGCGCCTTTCATTAATTATCCCATTCACTATTATGGTTCATTCCTTTCTTCTCTAATATATAACCGAAACCGCGCATCGTGCGTCGAAGCCGTTCCCCGTTTTGATTTTATCACAACTTTAATACATGCTATTTATTGGAAAAATGAGAAAGAACAGCGCTAATTAAAGGGTTTCCCTCTCGCATAAAGGTGAACGTTCTGCATGATGACCTTGCCTCGATTTTCTACGCATTTAACTTATTCCACCGACCAACCCCCTAATTTAGAACACGACGGGGTTGCAGTGACATCAGCAGCAATTTTAGGGTTTTGTCGGTTTTCTTTCAATTAAACTGTAGTCAGTGGAATATATCTGTTTTTGTTTTTACGTCCTCGTCTAAAAGGTGAAGTATAATAATGAAATCACCGTCCGTTTCTCCAGATGTTCACGTTTCTGGTCCCTAGATGACGAAAAACATGTTTTCTGAATTCCGTCTGCCTACCCGTTGCTGATTGTATATGTATCTGGCTCCAAACCACATATATAACATGTTAGCAAACGGAAATGAAATCAAGCTTGGCTTTGAAATATTTGTTTTATAAATAATATGTTGGTGACTGTAAGTCTATGTCAAATTCGAGGTTAGCAGGTTAGTTTTTGCGTCAGTCTGTGTCAAAACTGACGCAAAACATAACCTGCTAACATCGAATTTGACATAGACTTACAGTGCCACCTACATATTATTCATAAAACAAATGTTTCAAAGCCAAGCTTGATTTCATTTCCATTTGCTCACATGTTACTTTAGGTCAATATGCAGAGTCAGCACTTCATTTTCACATAGCTTAGGTGTTTACGCTTGATGAAAATGGAATCCAACAGATAGAGGGTAAATATTGTAAAATGGACAGAAATGTGCAGCGACCAAAGCATCCTTTGTAATACAGCCAAAAGCAAATCCAATTGCTGTGCCGACGTGGTTTAGCAATTAAAACATCGCACTAACAATTAGTAATCGGATTTCACCAGAATGAGAGCTTGGGAGCGCGAGTTCGAATCCCAGAGACTGCAATGTTTTTTTGTATTTGCAAATTGATGAAATTCGCGCGAAGGAAGTTCCGTATAACCTCTGTGGGGTACGCTGAAAGAGTGTGTTTAAGACCAACACGCACCCTTGTTTTTGTTTCGAGTAAATAAAAAACACTTGTTTAAAAATGGTTTATTACTACGTGCCCAGTGTTGCCAATAGTATTACTATAGTAACAGATTTATTACTTTTTACCCGCGCCTATTACGCTATTAATGTTAAAGCAAAATTTATGACGTTTTGCAATTTCTATTACTATTCTATTACGTTTCTATTAAATTTCTTTTTTTTATGTTGAAACAAAATCTGTAGGTAATAGTTTTTAGTTAAACATTAACAGATTATATGAATTTATGTTATTTTTTATAATAAAGGGCCAATTTAACACTACATAAATCAGTCTAGTGATAATGTTTGTTGCCAATTGTTTCCGTAGAATTTCGCTACTTGCATTTCCATATAAAAAATGGGCTATATAACTTTCCGTAGTTAGTCTACAGAGGTTAAAGACCGAGTTCAAAAGTTAACGCTAACATAAAGAATCTGGTGTGATACACGCACACAATTTCCTTTTACAGTGATCTTATAATTAGCCAAAAATTTTATTTTAAATTTTTAAGCATTTCTCAAAAATTACAAATTCTACAAAAACGGTACAAAATAGAGCGTTAGGTGAAGAGACAAATTTTAAGCTGAATTAAAAAATGTAATACGTAATATACCGGGTGTTCTATTTAAAATCGGAGTTAATAAAGAAAATAGAAAAAAAAACAAAAGAAACTAGTGATGGGCTTATTCGAATGAAAAATAACCGGTTATCCGGTTATTGAAATAACCTATGTAACTCGGTTTTCGTTCCAAGTATTCGAATCAAAAATAACCTCATGCTGATACGTACTACGCTTTGAATATAAAACCTCTATTCAAAGGTACTACGTGCCATATCTCATCAACCTACGCAGTGCTCAAAATTCTGTAAATGTAAATACGTCATAACTCATAAACAAATCAGGTTCTACTGAAACCACCATTTGGTTATCGCGTACCTACCTCCTATCATAAAAAATATCAAATTATCAAATTCTGGGGACCTGAAACCTGAACGCCTAAAAACTGCAAACGCATCAAGCTAAAAAACAATTTTTTATTTGCTTATATCTCCAAAGGTTTAACACAAGAGGCGGCGCCTTTAACCAGCCCGATCGATAAAGATAAACGTTTTACAACTGTTTTTATTGCGATTAGCAAGCAGTTCCGCATATTTCTTTCTTTCTACACTTCTTAATAAATACCTCTTAATTTCCAATACATACAACATAATGTACGGTCGGCGCCTTAGAAATCGGGCACCACACACTATTATGATATATTTTGCATGTATTTTTTAAGTGTATAAACTGGGTTTTTACAGTTATTATGGTTTTAATTGTTACGTCAGATTGTTTATTGTTTATCAATTATAAAATGCCATATCACATTAATGAAGTAACCGAAGCAAGAATACTCCAAAGACTAGAAGAACATATTACGTGTCCCGATTTCTAAGGCGCCGACCGTACATATTATGTTTTGGTTCCTCTGCTATCTGCAAGTTACGATGTCGATGCAGATGACGGTGAACCGCCAACCGGCAAATCGGCTGACTTAATCGAAACGAATCGAGAGCCAAAATTTATTCGAATGATTATTCAAATAATCATTCGGTTATTAATATCATTTGAATGCAAATAATTCGGTTATGAAAATTGTCCGGTTATGCCCATCACTAAAAGAAACCCATTTTAGAAGTAATGAACTGGAAAATCACCTATCTCACTTCAATACACATTAAAAATGTAATAAAAATGTGAAGTTTAAAAAAAATCGTTAGAGCCGTTTTTGAAAAAAATCGAAAAACTGAAAAATCACAAGAGTAAACATCTACTTCTGGTTATGCGATTTTCTTCAGAAGCTTGCTGTCGCATCTACATAGTACACAAAACTTATATATGAAGTTTCAACACCATACCTCTTTTCGTTTTTGAGATATTCTGTTCACAGACAGACAGACACACAGACAGGCACACAGACAGACAGACACACAGACAGACCAATGAAAAAATATGTTTTTTGGGTTCAGGGGACTCTAAAACGTGAAAATCTGTTGAAAACTCAATTTCGAATTTTTGGGGTGAATCCAATACTTCCTTTACTGTAAAAGAAAGTAAAAACTGATGATTTTCACGGATTTGAGTAGAATTTAAAGTATCGTTTATCTAATAGACTTGTCCGTCCGTCCGGGACGCTGTTTCAGCAGCCAAACCGTAAGAGATAGAGAAAAAAGTTATTAAAGTTATATGTTTGGAACGGCCATGTCAGGTCAGGAACCGAATTTCAGTCACGTGACACTTCCGGTTTTCGATAAATCACAAAAAAGACCCGTTTTTCAAATAGAACGCGTATTAAATAAAAATGTTTCAGCAGCCAAACGGAGCTGCGACCCTCTGCGCCTTAAAACGTCGATCGGTTAGGCAACCACTTTGACACCTTCCAGGTGTGGGTACCGTTTTTATTTAATACGCGTTCTATTTGAAAAACGGTCTTCTTTGTTTTTTAAATCAGACATTTGTCTCACTGGATTGCTTGTTATTAATCTATTATCCAAACTGCCAAATCTATTACTATTTTTTTAAATTTCTATTACGGAAAAAAATCAAGAGTTGGCAACACTCATATATTTATACTACTATATTGTATATATTTAATAACTACTATATTGCTAGCGGCTATGAGTGGGGAGGTCACGAAGTAAGTGAGACAGACAACCAACCCTTCAATGTATATGGTGAGCTGTGCGCAAGCGCGTCGGCGTCGTCCGCGCGGTGGGGAAGTGGTCCAGTCAGAGATGTGATAAATATAGATGCAAACACACCATTTACTTAAGGACATACTTATGTTCCAACATGTACAACATACGATTTTCATTTTGTCTCTTTTCGTATTATTGTAAATGTTTGTACAAACATCGTCTCTTTCCCTCTAAGTGGTACCTGGGCGTTACCAGGGCAGTGCATGCGCATCACAATATTAAACGTACTTCTGAACTCGCATAACTTGTGTGTACAATCACCATATTTACAGTTGTCAGTTGTCATATTTGCGTTTATTTGCACTGAAATTGGGCGTCGCAGAAGCTTTCTCTTTGACAAATTCGATAGCAAGGGCAACGTGCACCTCAAACAATTTTACATATCCAGCGGGCCAACGGCCGAAGTCCGAGAATAGCGAAAGATGCGAGCGCAATCATGAAACACGAAACCAACAAGCACGCGGGGCCGGCTGCAAAGCGATAAGGGTAACAGCCGTTCGGGCGACAAAGGGAGATTTAAATGTTTATTTATAAAGTTCAATTTTAGATACTAGGGTTCGATCGTCGTTCGGTTTTAAGTTTTTAAATTTAACGACTAGCAAGATGATATTCTTCTCGCGAGGTGGATCGTGGTTCTGAAAGACGGTTTAAAATTACCGCTCTGCTTTAGCAACCAATCAAACATAGGTACCTCTTAGAAAGAGAGAGACTGTGGACCACCACGAATTTTAGGTGCATTTGAAAGAGACAGCTTGTTAAAAGTGTGTTTGTGCTTATATCATACATGTAGTAACACAGTTGCAGTGGCATGTTTGCATCTATATTTACCACATCTCTGGGTCCAGTTTAAAATTCGCTTCTAAAGGCGGAGTTCGAATTCTCACGCATGCCCACGAGACGCGTAATACTCAGAGTGAGACTATGTCGGCGCCGTAATGTTTTCGGGCGTTCCGAGGCCCCACTAGCAATACATATATGGCAACACTGTACGTGCCCCATTATGCGGGAGCATACACGCACGTAAGTTCATACGATAACACATAACGAGAATCGAAAATGTTTCAAGCGGGGGTGTAGCCAGCGGCGGTTCACCGCCCAAATGCGAACTCGTCGCCCAAACGCGCGAGAAATTCAAATCTTAATGTGGAAGCGATCTAACAAACTCTTTTATATATTTTTCAATTTACGACTACTTTACTTCATATTAACTTATAGCTGTCTTGATTTAGAAAATATGAAGAGCTTTAGTTGCCTTATTTTTGCACAACGCGAGAAATTATATGCCTGAGAAGGCAGCCACGCAGATTGATATCTATATTTTAAGAAAAACTTACTACATTAAAATGTTGGTTTAATAATTTTGTGAAGTTGCAAAGATTCATAGCGAAATCAAATCAGTAACAGACTAACAGACCTAACTAGGTTGGCAAGCTGCAAAAATAATGTTATATGCGAATTACATTTAAACGGTTATGAAAGTACAGCAAAAATTGCTGTCGGTCGTAAAGGTCTAGTAGGGCTTTTAAAACGTACCAACGGAAGAAGTTTAGAATCATAAATCATGTTTAATAATGTATAACCAAACATTAAAACGCTAAAAACAATATTTTTGTTAAACAGTGGTAAGGTATTTGGTGTCCGTGTTTTGGGTACGTTTTTCCTTTCCTTGATCTAGCGGAGATTTTGCACAATGAAATGGTAGTAGCGCAGTGGCGGTACAAGAAGCACCTTGGGCCCCTAAGCAAATATAAAAATGGCCCCACTTGTAAAAAGATTTATATACTTAATGAATTGTATATTTATAATTATAGTATAGAGAGTAAGCGTTAAAATAACATCCTATTATAACAAATAGAGTAGTAAATGCTTAACATTTAGCACATTTTATAACTAACATATCTAACAAAATATCAATTAAAAATATAAAACTAAATAAAATCGTGAAGTTGGAATAAGCACAAATACAAAGAAAACTGATGGATAAATGTCTACCTAGGTAACACTAGTAAAATAAAATATTATTCAGGTACAATCCCACGTCAAAATAGATAACAAATACTTAGTATTTATTAGTATCATTAATATCTGTAAAACGCCGTAAAAATAAATTGATCAGAAATAAAAAATGTATCTTTCTGGCCTTATTGACAGCAAATTGTTCCACAAGATTTTTATGTCCATCGTAGACGATGCCTTTTGCTCAATTGACAAAACCGAAAGGTCATGTAGCCTATCTGAGCTCGTAGAATTTCTTAAATAATGTTTTTTTATTTTCAACTTGCTAAATGATCTTTTTATTGTGGCTAATGTTACAGGTAGAGTCAAGAATAAGAGATAAAACAAATGCAGTAATAATCTCGCCAAAAATTGCTTTCGAGATCACTATATTTCTGTAGGAATAGACTTGTTAAATCTGGAACAGTCATGCTATCATTTAAATCCTCTTTTAGTAAGGAGGTAGCGTTCACAAACTGAATGGCGAGATTATTATTGAGGACATCAGGATACTTTTTCTGAAGCAAATCACATCAGACCTGTTCAGCTTCTTGCATTCATAAAACGTTCTTCTTTTCTAAAAATTCAAAGCTCTCAAATCGAGTCTGATCGCTGATGACTGATAACAGTAATAACTGAGTGTGGGGACTGAGGTTGCAATGCTATCAATCTATACCCAAATGAAGTAAAAGATATCAAGATATTTAATAAGCGAATACAGAACTTACCGGGCCCCCCAAAGGGCCCTCTAAGGGCCCGGGCTCCTAAGCAACGCTTATTCCCGCTTATGCATATCACCGCCACTGTAGTAGCGAATACATCCTTGTATAGAGGTTATACGAAGACTTGCTATACAGACATCATCATTCATTTCGTACGCTGTAATCATACCAAGTGTGTAATTATAAGATTATAATTGTATTGCTGCATGATCCGTGTGATTGTCCTCCTTGGGCATTATGACAGTACAGAAACCTTAAATTGTATTTAATTGGTAAGCTATCAGGAAAATCTAATTACGGAAATGGGTATGATATCTTTGAATCTGTTGACCCAATTCGTGTTTGTTATTGGGCACAATTCTTTATTGGAACACATCTGATTGTCCCAAGTGGCGTCCGGAAAATAATCTTTGCGAAGAAATGCGTGTATTTTCCCCACACATCGTCATGTGTTGTTATTTAGTTAGTAATTTTATAATACACACAAACATTTCTCAATATTCTACAAATTCTTCTCATTTCGCAAAACTAATTTTCTAAATATGCGTCGGAATTTTACGTTTTATCGTAATTATAGCCATAATAGCTATTTATGCAACAAGTGCTAAAAGTCGACGTTTACAATATTTTATCTACGACCTTAATTTTACCGTTATTAATCCATAAATGTCATAATAAATAGTAGACCATGCGCGGGCGAATGTTTGCGGAGCCAGTGCTGTCAAGGTCAGTTACGAAATGTCATTATTAATACAACACATCTGAGTGTATTCATTACATAACGCTTTAATTATTTCAAAAACACTTTACCTGTAACGCAAGAAGCAACTAGAATAACTTTACAACTTCACTCCCAGTTCGAAATTGTAGTTTTATAACCTCACTTCACTTTTAGCACTAGAGCTAAAAGTAAACAGCTGATTTCTTTAACCACGGTAAACTATAAAACGTCACTTTTAGTGAAACAAGCTAGCGCCAGAAGGCCTACTTTTAGTAGTGGTCGTAGATAAATATTATTTTACACTTAGATGTATGTGTTACATAGTAGTACAACTGACTGAAATTTGGATAATCTACCCCAAAAAAAGATGAAGATATGAACTTACTGAGAATACCAAACGCTCGACTAATAATATCGGTAGACATATGAATTTATACGAAGTACAGACAGACAGTTTAAAACCAACATATTAACTCATGAGATTAAACACGGGATACAAAAAAGTTTTGTATGAATAATCTTATTAACAACAGTTAAGCCATTTGTAATTCTTCTTCTGCGACGTAATATAAACCTTGGGGCTTGTTGTTTTCAGCCTTTACTGGTCTGCTGTTTTGCATTTAATTTCCAGAGCATTTCTAGGGTCTTCTCGGCGTCCTATTTCAATCTGTTTACTGCCACGTGCCCTTCATGCTAGCATACATTTGTAATTAACATGTATAATTGTTTTGTTGAAAAGTACGCACGATCAGCGTTCAAATATAAATTATAATGAATTGCGCACCAAAAGACAGAGACGTGCAGGACAGTTGTATACATCCGACATAATAATTTTCATTGGTTGCTTGCTTGCTTGACGCCACTTTGAGAGCGAACCCGTGGGCCGAATTGGCTGATTTTGGTGTCAATCGAACCAGGGCGACGCAAGTAAGCCAGTAGTAGGGTTTTCCAATTTTTATAAGTGACTTCTTTTATGTGGATTTTCTAACCTCAAAATTAACTCGACACACAAAATGGATCACTCTTGTACAAATTGCATTAAATGAATTATTTCGCGCCCAATTTGGGTGCAGAACGCTAGTTAATTAAAACTTTGGAAAAAGTTATAACTTGATGCAGTCCTTGAGTCAACACAGTTCAGTGTCGTTTGGCAAGTATGAGTCAAGTGGAATTGCATTCGAGCATCGAACAATACATTATTATTAAATCTTACCAATGAAGGTATCAAACCATCAAACAAGTGTGCAAAACAAATTAAATAGTAGTTTGGTGAGGAAACACTGTCAGACATGAGCGTTTATAAATAGAGCAAAGTATTTAAAAATGGTCGCCAACGTGTCGAGAGTGAACAACGTTCTCGGCGTCCAAAAACATCGACTACAATTTTGAGACATGAGGGGAGTAGTGTACCTAGGCGGGTTCTGGCGCACTTTTGACCTTGAACTTTTTCAAGGTCACGGGCGAGGTCGTTGGTCTAACCGGGGGCGGGGTCATTGACCTCACCTAGGTCACGTGCCACTTCCGGTTCCCACGATGAATGTTTGGGGCTAAAAGTGTAATTTTGAAATTTTACAAGATTCCCACGATAAATTTTAAGGCTAAAAGTCTAATTTTTGAAGGAAAATCTAAAAATATGGAAAAACAAGATTCCCACGATGAATTTTGGGGCTAAAAGTCTAATTTTGAAATTTTTACAAGATTCCCACGATAAATTTTGAAGCTGAAAGTCTAATTCTGAAATTTTACAAGATTCCCACGATGAATTTTGAGGTTAAAAGTCTAATTTTGAATTTTTTTTTTCAAGATTCCTACGCTTATAAGAATGTCCCTGAGTCAGCAGACTTGTCCAGACTTGCAGATGTAGATGTCTAGCCGAATGTTATTGTCTACCAATTGAACAATGAAGCCATTGTTTTAAAATCTGCACGACCGCTAAAAAATAATAATTGAATGAAGTCTTTGTTTGGAAAATTTTTTGCTGATGCAGTTAATGACCTCCATTATCAGATAAACCGGATGTGATTGTCTAGAGATTCAAACCTCTCCAGACTTGTATGAAAAATGTGCAAGGCTGGTAAAAATTGAACAATGAAGCCTTTGTTTGACAATCTACACGACTGCTAAAACTAATTGAATGGAGTCTTTGTTTGGAAAATTTTTGCTGAATGTATTTAATGACCTCCATTATCAGTGTCTGGAAGAATTTGCGACAATAATCTGCAAAATTATCTTGAAATAAATTTGTCAAGTAGTGTTGTCTGTTAGACAAACAAAAAGAATTGCCAGGTGTGGGGTTTCGCTCCCCTTAGACCGCTCGGGCAACCTGGCATGTTCCTATAACCGATTTTATAAGCGCAACTGTGTAATAAAACAACAATTGTAAATATACTTGTAAGAAATCAGGTCCGGATACCTGTTTAATGAAAATATTTTCTTGAATTTCCGCTAAGACACAAGATTGGTGGCAACAATATATATAATTATACTATTGGAGATTATTATAATGCACACAAGTAAAATTATTACAAATATATATTCTGCATCACTGGCCAAGCTGACATGTTCCTGTAACCGGTTTTATAAGTATTGACATAAAGAATTTTAAAAATCTTTAAGTTGTTAGGTTTACTGTGTCAGGTTTCCACGAAACAACTAAAAGCTCCTACAGGCCAGATTATTGGATCAAGTATTGAATCTACATTTTGCTCGTATTTGCTTGCGACTGGATTGTAGCAGCGTTTGAGTTTTAGCCACGGCACTATATGTTTTAACTACATTTTTTATTCTGATTAGTCTCCAAAACAACTGAATTATTTTTATTTGAAGAATTTAAAACTTTTCGTTTACACTCAACTTTGAGCAAATTTATTTCCATTTTTTAAGGAATCGATTGCTATTTGCCTGTTATTAATAGTCAAATCTTTTTGCGATAATCATTCTTTATTTCAATTTGAAAAATCTCTATTTGATATATTAGTGGAGGCGCATTGCCTGTAAGACTAATTTCACTTTCGTTGGTGATGCAGCAATTTATTTACTTCTTGTGTGTTAGCGCCTTGGATTTAAGAACGTTTTTGTCTTCCCATAGCTTTGTAAGGTGATTCATGGAGTCCCTACTGAGTTGAATTCTGGGTTTCGCATCTCGCGGGTTTTGTTATTGCTGGATAATTGTTATTTTCCATTCTACAACTGATTTTATAGCATGTTCGTATAGGCATTGGATAATAATGAAAAAAGAACACATCTTGTCTAAACGTCTTTCGTAATAGTCCAGAGTTCTGAAATCACTCCATTTAGTCAACTACTGCTTTGGTGTTTTTATATAGACATCCAATGAGTTCAATTACATGCCTTGGTACTTTCACGTCTTTAAGTACCGACTAAAGTTTGTTCCAGTTAAAATTGTCAGAAGCAATCCAATTTGGAGTAGTCTACAAACCACAGATACGAAACTAGCCTGTTCGGGTGAGACTTTCCATGCTAGATAACTGTTCAATCTTTCTTGTAGAACATATAGCATAACACTGCTGGTGTGGAATATTAAAGTTATCAGCCGGTAGTTACCACACATGTTGGTTGGCTCTTTCTTGTCCATTGCCGACGCTGTCCAGTCTTTGTGCCATTCGCACGTAGTCTAGATTCGATGATATATCTGGTACAAGAGAGAATATTAGGTTCCATTTGAAAACCCTGAACGTTGAGTCGTACTGGGGTTCTAAGGGGATCAGCATATAGTTCACTATAGTACTCTTTTCCATCGTTGTATTATTTTATCGATAACACAAATTAAATTTCCACTGGTATCCTTAATTCACCAATTACGGGGTTCAAATTTTTGGGAACATTCTTTGTGGTTTATGTCCGCTATAGTTTACTTATTCGTATTTGCAACATCAATTATGGTTTAATCTTTTAAGAAACGCAGGTCCGACCATCTCATTGGCAAAAAGTGGCCAACCAGCAAGCGGCAATTTGCCCTAGAAAACATCACTGCAGTTCAGCAAACGTTCGTTAAAACATCTCAAAATAGACCACTGTCTAATATACCAACATTTGGATAACATCCCTGCACATCAGCTTTCATTATTATTTAACTTACATTTCTTTTCAAAAGAGCACAAGATCCAATAGCTATTGATTCACACTGATTTTGTCGAATACACCTTCGTAAATTTTGTTCAACGTCGTGTAGCGGTAGATACGGCCTTCATATATTTTTTTCTGTTTTGAATGCAATGCTAACATGGAAAGCCGAAAAATAAAAAGAAAATATCACTTTGGTTGAATGTAATTCAGAACTACCATTCTCCAATCCAGCTTTGACAAACGTGGGGTTTTAATCTTTGAATGTCTAAAATTCTCTCAAAGGGGAAAGGTCGATGTTCCAGCAGTTGTAAAGCACTTGTATAAAATAATAGTAACTCAAATTATATGTTGAGAAAAGGCTACTCGCAGCCTTACAAAAGTAAAGATAGTTAAAATTGGCTAAAGAGAGGTGAAACTGGGTTCAACAGCAGTGGATCACTTTTCATGATAAATCAAACGCAAGAGAGTGGCATGTAAAACCACATAAACTTATCATACAGATTACCTTAAGATAATCCTACGTTTTAGGCAGGACTCTGACAGGCTAGCAAGCGTTCGCAATCGAACGGTTACGATCGCCCGCAATCGCTTGAAATGTAAGTGAACATCTGACAGCGTCGTTCGGCATCCAGCATCCATGAGGGTCATTGTTCACGCGTAAACACACATAACCTCAAAATTTTGTAGTGTTTTAGTTTTTATAGTACTCAAAGTCACAGTCTTGAAATTTTAGAAAACAAAAACAAACTTGTAATGCTGTATACATTGGTGAAACAGGTCGTTCAGTGAAAACTCGCGTCTCTGAGCACCAGCGCTGTCTCAAGTCAGGTCTCGTTTCATCATCAGCCATCGCCGAACACCAACGCGATACTGGTCATAAGATCCTTTTTGATGAAACTTCCATCACCTGCAAATCCCCATTCTTCTTTAGCAGAAAGATTCGCGAAGCCATTGAGATTTATAAACACCCTAACAATCTCAATCGGGACGAAGACTTTCCCCTTCCTTCTATATGGAAAGTGCTAATTCCTAAGCCCCGCTCACCGCAACTGAACCGCGACGGCATTTGCTGAACCGCGACTGCTTTTGCTTATAAATTCTCGCCTTTCTCCTTCCGTTAGTTAGTCGAGTTTCGCCTCTGACGTGGTTCACACTTTGAGTTACCGTGCTCTTCTATCCCTTGCCTCGCAAAGAGTTTCGCCTCTGGCGTGGTTAACACGTTGACTTACCGTGCTCTTTTGCTTTTTTCCTCCTGATGAAGCCCCTTACGAAAGTGGAAGAAACGTTGAGTTCTTCGATCTCAATCATGACACGGTCCAATCCCGTAAGTCGTTTGTTACTTAATGACAATGGCCGTGAAAGCCTCAGAAATCATCTATTGGTGTTATTGATTGACCTTCAAAAATCCCTGACCTTAATCCAATTGAAACGTTGAGGGAATTATGATAAGAAAACTACGTAGTGATCCTCAAAGGATTGCTGAACTACGCGTCTTAGAAATTTGAAATTGTATTTCTCCAGAACAGTGCGAGGGCAAGGCAAGATGAAACTTTATACAACATTAATACAACGACGCAGGAAATTTGTACAATTTGTTTAATAACTGTTTCTTATACATCTTCTTCCATTAATTATTAGTAACAACTCCAGTGCTTTTAGTTGCCTATTTTATAGTAATGTTTAAATTGAAAAGGCAAACTAAACAAAGAAAGCGTTCCAACTAATAATCCTCGAATACTCGTTCATGGGCACTTTAGTATGGTAATGTACAAATGTGGATACCAATGATAATAAACTATACATACATAATCACAAAACTTATTGCAATACAATGGAATACCGTTTGACGCATCCCAAATCTTGTATGACTATGAAGGTCAGGATGTTGGCACTGAGAGACATTTTTCAAATTGGGATCACGGGTAATTGCAACAAGTTCAAGCAACTGTTAAAACATAAAACTGTCATGATATCTCACTTGGTACAAATGTAAAAGTTGAGGTAAAGATAAAAGTATTTCGATAGCGAGTTCCGCCAAGTCTGCAGTTATAGCAATAATAATTTACTTTTTATATTTTGAATGAAATTTCCGAAAATGGATTTGCTAACATGTCGAAATGCGGTTTAAAGTTTTTAAGGCTTATACAAATTACGCCGCATCAGTTCGTACTTTCACACCCCTATTACACAAGTGCTCAAAATAGGGAGGGTGACATCACTAGTCTGCATTAAGCAAATTCCGTCGTAAGCAGTTTTGACCGCTGCTTTAAAAAAGTTATTTTTCCTGTCTGTTCTAAAAATTAATTTAAAAAATTACATGATTGCAGATGGATAAGACTAAAACAGTACAACCGACTTCGATAGCAGTATTTACTTAAAACTATGACAGAAAACTAGTTCTTGAATCCACCACATAAGTGGCCTTACTCCAATTAAAATAGTTTTTGCATTTTTAAAATTGAATTGTAAATAAAAAAGTTACGGAAGAAAAGGTTTCAACGTCTTTAATGCATAAAGAATGTTATGTTAATGCTGCTAATAACACTAAAACAACATGTTAAGTCATTTTGCTGTTTTAGATGCTTAATTGCATTTCACGCCTTTGGGGCAGTTTGTTGCTGTGTTGAAACCATTTTCAATCTTTGCGCGCGGGTTCAATCTTATCTTCCGCACATTTGATTCAGGTCATTTTGGTATTTTAAATAGCCACCTAGGCTTTAGGGCAGCGTGCCCGTATGCTAAACCCTTTTAGTTCTTTATTTGGCTCCATCGCCTAATTCCAGAATCACGATTTCGCACATATTTAGCTCCAAAAGCAGTATTTTTCGTCGGTTGGAGCTCCCCTCTGATGGCGTTTTTCCGAATTCCGAATCTTCTAGAAAGCACGCCGTTGAGGTGTTATGCCATTGGTGCCGGTATTAATTTGTTTCATTTTATCGCCCCGCGATTGGCTGCCGAGGTTTAGTCACGTGGGGACGCGATCAAGGTGACCTTTGCCAACGCTTCCCTCTGGGCATTCAGCCGAGAGCCGTCGAACGAACAAGTGGTCGGATAGTGTGTGAGTTCGTGCGACGCTCCCGCCCTTGGCGGGGGCGTCAGCCTTTTTCCCGTCAAGTGCTGCTTCAGCAATTATATGACAAACTGTTTCGCCTTAAGGGCAGTTGTCCGCAGCCCGTTGCAAAGAACGCTCGTGTGGTGGTTGTGAGTCGGAGTTTTTCGAATTGTCTTCGGCGTAGCGTGGGTGTTTGGAGCCCAGTTCCTGCTTCCGTAAGTAAGGGGTCGTGCCCCCTTCATCTCGACCTACGAGGATCTGTTCCGCAGAACGAAAGTGGCCCATTTTTTCGTCGTCCCGTTGTACGCGTCCTGGACGCGTCTCACGTCGCCATTAAGGCGGTTGTGCACTCATCCCTATAGCCGTTGTAACATCGAAGGTACCTGCCACCTACGACTGCAGCCTGTCGCAACTCAACTGTACCAGGCTCCCTCGCCGCCTACGCATTAAGGTATGTGTCTTTAACCTGATTACCGCTGTGAACGCGAGTGCTAATTTAATCTTCGCTGTCCGCTGCATAAGGCGTCGCGCTAGCATATTGGTGCATTCCTTCAGAATTGCAGACTGTCCATATCGCGAGTGCTAATTTAATCTTCGCTGTCCGCTGCATAAGGCTCCGCGCCAGCATATTTGTACTCATTACTACTCATTACTGCTCATTACTGCTCATTACTGTTCACTACTGTTCAACATCTGTCGCTAAGTTTAGAGCGCGCGTGCCAGCTGGTGCCCTTAATTATAGTCTAAGTATAGATATAGGGCGACGCACTCTGCCGCCCCATTGTAACCCGAAGTTCAATACATGATTGGTTAGTTAAGGGATTTATTGTTTTGTTTCGACTTGTGCATGTTCTGTTACAGATAGACGCCCCCTTCATTGTACTGATTATTGTACGACGGAACGAGGGAGCTTTGAGCGTGCAGGTGGGTGAGACAGCTGCGTAGTCGCGGTCGGATTGACACCTAATTACAATCCTTGCATAAGGCAATCCCGAAATTGTTATTTGACCTTGCAACTCTTGAGTAATCCTATTGGCGGAGTATTTTGCATGCTTCGCTCCCGTCTAACCGTCCAGGCCCGGTTAGCCGGGTTAAGACAGGCTTGGTGGCGCCCTCATGATTTCGACATACCCTGTATATATTATGTCACCACACGCTTGCCCAGAACGTATCGTGTGACTCACGCTCGACTCCCTGAGCGTCCCAGCCGTGGCCTTTTAGCCTATTTCGAACCGATTTCAGGGCAAGTGTGCCAGTTTTTCAGGACTGATTCCGTGGTGCGATGCTCACCTTGGGTGGGTGTCGTAAAGTTCTTTTAATACCGTAACAAACAAAAGGAAATGCTTAGCAATGCGAATTACATAAAATCCCAACGAAAAAAGTGCAGTTGGTGGGATTCTAACCTGCGGAATCCGATTGGTAGTCAGACGCTTTAACCACTTGTTTACTAAGACGTACACATCATGCTTGCTTGTCACTGCCCTATAAAGGACACGCGAGATGACGACTGATCGCGAAGTGCGCCCAATCGTTGCCGATGAAAAGGTCACGCAGAGACGCAGGCACAATACACGTTTAAACATAGGGATATTACAAACGGAAGCTTACAGTGGATTAACCAGTGCTTTCGGAAATATGGAGAAAATACTCGTGAGGACCTGTCAAAAAAGCCTACACATATTATGAACGAAATGGTCCGAGAATATTTCTATTTTGACAAATACAAACAAGTTATGTTATAACTTTTGTAACTTCTGAGACATTTATAGAAAAACACATCTAAAAATGTAATCGAAGTAAACTTGTGTATGCCCTAATTAAGTCAGCCGATACCAACTATGAAGCAAATGTAGCGGCACACAATTCAAAAAGCTCCCACAAATATATCACAAGTTGCTTGAACTCGCGTGTACATTTATTAGTCCTTAGACTGAAAAGTGACAAATACATTCGCTCGATAGTTTTATCAAGCACGCTTGGAAGAACCTCAAGGAAACTTACTGTTCTCAATAACAATTTACGTATATCTAACAGCTTAACTACAATTCAGTCAGTCCTGTCGAAGTTTCCCTGGACGAGACGATATACATCCCCTTATTTTAAAAATCTCAGAAAGACCATGTACATCTTCAGCTGAATTTATGACGTTACTTGCAGAATGATGTACTTCCAGAGGTTTAGAATAAAATAGTGATATTTTTAGTACGTAAAATGGAGTTATAGATCAATTAGTCTACCTCCCCCGTTAGTAAATATGTGGAAAAGATAATAGCTAATCAATTGGCTAACATTTCCCAACAACTAGGTGAGTACCGCAAAGCTGCGTGCTAGCTTCTTCACATTTTCTCATCTACGAGTATGTTAGTGATATAATTAAAATTCTCTAGTCTATTGCTATGGTGTTTCCTGAAATGAACATTCTTTGCAAATTCGATCACCAATAATTTTACGGTCTAGGACATTTAGGCGCGAACGCTTTAGACGTGGACGCTATTAGGCGCGTGTACGTTTAGGCGCGAACCTTCAGGCGCAGGGATAGTTAGGCGCCACATGAATGAAATTCACACTACTCTTGAAATGTGCTTTATTACCTAGCTGAAATAAGTTATGTAACTAGACGTCTTTTCTAAACAGACGTAGAAACTGGTTATTTGTGTAGATAATTGCAAAATATGATGTTTTTTAGAGGTCTTGCACAGAATTACCAAATGGACCCTTGAATAATAGTAAATCTAAATATTAAAGTTGAGTTTTATAAATGTATTGTATTCTTATGTTTCTTTAGTTTTTCAATAAAGAATGTTCTTTTGTGGGTTATATACTTTCTATGCCATCACCTTTTTCACTATTCCCAGAGAAGTGTTGAAAACAAATTAATTTAAAATTACGTCAACTGACGTAAACAGCGTACTATGAGCGACAAAAAAAGTGGCCACTCAAAAAATGATTAATTTTTAACTTTTGATTTGGAGAATACGTATATACTGCCCATATAGAACACTAAACATTCTGGAGAATATTATTTTTAGTAATTTTATTTGCTTAAAGTTTGGAATTCTATATGGCATGTTTTGAATACCCTGTATGCAACAATTTATTAAAGAGGCACCTTCTGGTTCCAAATGTTTTTTTTAATTATGTGAATATCTTAAGCAGTACGCATTTTTCAAAATAACACTAGATTTCTTTTGTCAAAAACTGAGATACGTAAGCAAAGTTTTAGGTAAATATCAGAGCAATTATTTAATGACAAGTTTTAAGATCGGACTTTCCATTCAAAAGTTGTAAATCTTTAAAGATTTAAATATTTTTTTGGGGTCCAGTTTTTTATTGTTGACTGTAGATATGATAGCCTACTAATACAACAAAATGTATGCGTGTCCCTCGGGGTAATTTCAAAATTAAAGAAGAACATTTTCGAATAATATTTCGTGTGATTGGACATCTTAACCTAATAAATAACGAAAACAAATATAATAAACTAAAGAAAATGAGATTCATCACTGCATTAGTCAGTTTCATGGGGCAATAGGTAAAACACATAGTTTATTTGCGGCACGGCGAATCACTCCCTTTAGCGTTTTCACGGATACCACTCGCGTCACTACCGGGGTGCAGCTCGCTGATCCTTCCAAGTGACCACCTAAGCGGTAGAAGATGGTCGTCCTTGATGATGACAAGATCTCCAACCGTGAGGATGCCGGTGATGTGTTGCCACTTGGACCGTGTTTGGAGCTCAGACACGTACTCTGTGCTCCATCTCCCCCAGAAATGCTGTTGAATATGCTGGAGCCGCTGGTAGGTGGAAAGCCTAGCCTCAGGGATGTGCTGGAGGTCCTGATCTGGTACCATTGTAAGTGGCTTTCCCACCAAAAAATGTGCTGGTGTCAGAGGTTCTAGGTCAGAGGGATGTGAAGATAGAGGAGACAGAGGTCTGGAATTTAATATTGCCTCGATTTGTATTATGAGGTTGTACAATTCCTCAAACGTTAGCATAGCGTTTCCAGAAACTCTTTTCAAATGTGACTTATGGTATGAATTTCCAATTAAAGCCATTTTGACCTAAGATCATTTTGCTTACTGAAAATGAAAGATCCTAGTTCCTTTAACTGTGATTTGGCACCAATAAATTTTTTTCCGTTATCAGACAGAATTTCGGATGGCATGCTGCGTCGAGAGGCAAAACGTTGAAGAGCTAGAATAAATGCTTCCGTTGAAAGGTTGGATACCAATTCTATATGAATTGCTTTAGTTGCGAGGCAGATAAATAAACATGAATAACATTTGGTTATTTTACAGCCACGCCCTTTTCTGCCTTTAATTAAAAAGGGTCCTGCGAAGTCAACCCCAACGGTGGTGAATGCTGGTGCCGGTGTGATTCGAAATTTCGGTAAATTCCCCATTATGGGTTGAGAGAACCTGGGTTTAGCCCTTATGCATTTTATGCAATTGCGCGTAATTTTTCTTGCTAATTGCCTACCTCGTAAAGGCCAATATTTTTGCTTTATTGAAACCAAAAGTTGCTGTGGTCTGCAATGCAATAGCCTTATGTGCTCGCGTGTGAATATTAGTTCCGTCAAATGATTTCGCGCAGGAAGAATAATGGGATGTTTTTGGTTAAAATTCAAAATTGCCTGTTTTAAACGTCCTCCAATGCGAAGGGTTCCGTCTATGCGAATAAAGCAATCTAATCCCTTTAACGATGAATTTTTGCCAATGGGCTTATTGTCGTGTAGAGCCTTAATTTCTTTGGGAAATTCGTCTTGTACCAAAATGATCAGTCGCAAAGAGGCGTTGTTTAATTCATGCACGGATATAGGCGTGAAAACTTTGTTATTTGGTTTGCGAATATTGTTTATAAATCTGAAACACCAAGCTGTTATTTTTATCAAATGATTAAAATCGGAATGAGTTTTTACAAACGTTGATATTTTTGACTCTGTAGGTTGCGTTGAGTTTGTAAATGACTGCAATAAATTTACTTCCTCGCATGGGAATGCAGGCCAGTTTTCTTCCGACTGCATTAAAAATCGAGGACCATGCCACCATAGCTCGCATTCCTCGAGTGCGGGAGGCGCAAGTCCTCGTGAGAGTAAATCTGCAGGATTCATATGAGTAGGTACGTGGTGCCACTGTGGAGGTTCCGACAGCGTTTGAATTTCGGAAATGCGATTTCCTACAAACAATTTCAATTGGTTTGGTTGTGTATGAATCCAACCTAAGATTATTGTTGAGTCTGTCCAATACGTCACGCGCTTAAGAGACCGTTTTAAAGATTCCGACACCTTTTTCATTAGTTTTACTAAAATCTGAGCTCCTAGAAGCTCTAGCCGAGGTATGGTAATTTGCTTTACAGGAGCTACTTTATTTTTGGAACACAACAAATTGGTGATTACGTGTCCGTTGTAATCTACATAGCGAACGTAGATACAACCGCCTTATGCAAATTTGCTTGCATCTGAGAATCCGTAGAGCTCTATAGCCATTGTAGACACTGAGCAAATATGTCTTGGTATTTTGAGGTCATTAAGACAAGAAAGATTATTGAAAACTATCGAATTCGCGATGGATTTCAGTGGGTAAAGGATCATCCCATGAAATTTTGATGCGCCAACACATTTGCAAAATGATTTTGGTGGTTATAATACAGGGACTTAAAACACCAAGAGGGTCACAAATTCGAGCGATTATAGATAAAATAATTCTTTTGGTAGGGGGGCCGGCAAACTGAGGAGTGGAAATTTGAAAAATTAATGTATCACTGGTAGAACACCAAGATACGCCGAGAGTCTTCTGGCTTTCGTCATGTCCCAGCTCGAGTATTTGGTTACATTCACTGGTATGCAAATCGCGCATAACTTTTGGCTCATTTGACAGCCATTTCCGGTGCTCGAAACCTCCAGAATTTGGAATTGTGGAGATAGATTTACAAATGTAGATAGCTTCGTCTAACGTATCAGCGCCACAAAAAAGATATGCATTCCTTTATGATTTGTGCGATTTTTGGATACGACTCTACGCATTCGTCTAACAATTGAAACAGACATCGAATAGCAAGGAATGAGGCAGCTGCGGTTCCATACGTGACGGTATTTAATTCGTACGTTTAATAGGTTGTGTTGAGTCTGAGCGCCATAAAATTCTTTGGAGACTGCGCTGAGGTGGAGTAATTAAAAGTTGCCTGTACATTTTGCAAATATCGCTTGAAATTGCGAATGGATATGTGCGGAATCTAATGAGTATGGCAAGCAGGTCGGATTGAATAGTAGGTCCAACCATTTGAATATCATTTAATGAAATACCGGAAGTGGAAGGCGCCGACGCGTCAAAAACTGCGGGCAGTTTTGTTGTAGAACTTGTATTTTTCAGGACACCATGATGCGGTAAGTAAAACACAGGTGCATTATCATCGACGGAATCCATTTTCGTCATGTGCCCTAAACGTTCGTATTCCTCTATGAAATTAGAGTACAACAATTTGAATTGCGAATTTGTGGAACATTTTCTTTCTAAGCAGCGCAATCTTACCTCCGCTCGATCTCGCGATTCTCCTAAATTTTCTGGAGATGACAACAGAGGGATTTCTACGATAAATCTGCCATTGGGATCGCGGGTGTGTGTTCTTTGAAAATGATCCTCACAGGCTCTTTCTTCTTGAGAATATAATTTTGCATTTGAAAAGGATTCGACTTCCCAAAACTTAGTTAACTGATTCGCTATATCATGAAAACTAATATTACAAACTAAAGAATTTGATAAATGCGGATATTGTAGTATTCTACCAGAAATTACATATCCGAAGACTGTATTGTGCAAATAGGGGCAGGAAGTCTGATTGGGAAGCAGAATGTCCAAAAAAATATCGACACAAAGGAGCAGATCAATTCGTTTCGGCATGTTAAAATTAGGATCTCCCAAAATTATATTAGCAGGTAAATTTAATGCGTTTATATCGAGTGGGGAAGGAGGTAAACTTTGCGTAATGTTGGGCAAAAGAGAAAAATATAAGCGTGAATTGTAATTATTGTATTTTGATTTAATAGTGGTCGAAGTAACCTCGAGTGATTTGGAAACGGAACCTCCCACACCTACAATCGGAATATTTACCTTTGACGTATGTAGACCTAGTCGCTGACATGTGTCAACGGTCATACAATTCGCTTAGGATCCAGCACCAAGTAATGCTACGCAGTCATGTATGGCTCCCGATTGGTCAAGAATATTAACAACAACCGTTGCCAAAACTGGTTGTATGCTGCCCTTAGAAAGTTGGGTTATATTTGACTCAACTTCCTCAATGAGGGCGAAAGCTGGAGCTTCTGACTGAATGTTGTCAGCTGAACTCAAAAGTGCAACCCTTTCTAAATGCAGTAAAGTGTTGTGTCGTTTATTGCATTTTCGGCATGACCCAGATCTGCAATTTAAATTAATATGCCCCGGGCGCAGCCAGTTGATGCATAATTTAAGGCGCTTTATTTCAGTTATTCGAGCATCTATACGTAAATCTAAAAGTTTTTTGCAACCGTATGTAGGATGATTTTGTTGGCAAACTGAACACCGGTTGCCTTGAAATACAGCGTGGCTAAGTTGTGGTCTCACGGCTGCAGGTTTAGATTTAGATGAAAAATTCGGAATGTGAGGGGTTGTGATTGAAAACTTTGGCACCTTCTCTACCTTTTCTAATAAATCACACTGTGTTTCTAAAAAATCAAAAATTTCGATCATTGTTGGCATTTCACCGTTTTTAATTGTGGTGACTTCCCATCCGCGTTTGGTGTCTTTATCGAATTTTTCGGATATTAAATGTATTAAAATACTATCCCACGTTTCTACCGGCATTTTGAGAGACGTTAAAGCACGAATGTGGCTTTGCGTAGCGTCCAACAGCGATCGAAGAGAGGAAAATGACTCCTTTGTGACGTGCGGAAGTTCTACGATGCCTTTAATGTAATTATGAATTGTTAATTTTTTATTTTCGTAACGTTTTTGTAGCAAGGACCAAGCGGATTCATAATTGTCTGTGGTTGTTTCGAAACTGCGGACGACGTTAGCAGCATCGCCGTGCAGCGCGTCACGTAAATAGCGAAATTTATGTATGGTGCTCAAATTTTCGTTATTATGAATTAATGAAGAAAATGTGTCATAAAATGGAAGCCATTCATCATAACCGCCACTATATTTTGGAATATTTAGGGCTAGAAGTTTGAACTGATTTTCAATATTAAATAAATTTAATTGCGATTCTGTACTTGGGGCATCACCGCGGGTGGCGAGTTTTGTGACTTCAGCCTTTCACATTCTTGTAAAATGTGCATTGATTTAGCTTTGCTTGCAAAAAGACTGGATTCAAAATTTTGCCCTTCGTTGTATTGACTCTCGACGTCTACTTGATCGACCAAAATTTCGATTTCATCTTGTTGCGACGCGAAATCAACGGATAATTGATCGCATTTATTAGTGCGTTCCTCTAGTTCAAGGATTTCTAGGGATGCGATTTCTTCAATATGCATTAATGCTTTTTCATACAGTTTTGTGACAAATGAAATAAATGATGTTAAGCGACCCTTTATAGCGCCGCGTTTTCTTATCAATTGCGAAAGTTGCTCACTGTTATTAGCCATGATAAAAATTTCAAATTACTAATAACTGGAAGCCGAAATGTAGTTATTGAATTACAAAGATATTTAAAATTGCGGGAACTGGTGCAGGAATTATTGTGAAACAAAGGATACTGGAAAATTCTGACCTGAACACGTGCGTACAGCCTCCTAGGTTCCGTTGCAGTTGATCTTTTGAATGCCCTGGAGTTGGCCCTTTGCAGTGGACCACCCAAATGTTGATTGCGTGCGTGTGCGATTGAGAACCAGAGATCCTTCCGATAGGTCCAACTATTCAGCTGGCGGACTGGCGGGTTGAAATTCCGTAGCAGGTAGGTGTTGTGGATGCGTTTTTGAATTACACTTGCACTTTCGTTTGCGAAAACAATGATAATACTGTCCCAATCGCAAGCACTTCAACTGATCTGAATTTATTATTATTAACACATCTGCTACTAATGCGAGCTTGAGGGACACTATCTTAAAACCTAAACATTTAGCTAAGGGTGGGTCAGCATATGGTGACCACCCGAATGCCCCCGAAGGGAAACATTCTTACAAACAATGGAAATTGTGACTAACAAAGGGTTACTCGCACCACCACTTCACTCTACTGCTTTTTTCCAACGATCGTACCCTTATTACTGTATAGTTAAAACTTTCAATGATCTACCTAACGATATAAAATCGCTTTCAAAAAGCAAATTTATATTGGCTATTCGAACACTAATCCTAAATGGTGTTGTATTTTAGAGGTACGGACATGAATAAAAATAGAGGATAACTATGTATAGTGTATACATTTTTGTATGCATATGCATAGGTATACACATATACATAATATGTTTTTGTTATTATTACTACTAGTAAGGTTATCTTATTGCAAAACATTTATATTTTTTTGTCTTTTTTTGATTGGGCTATTTACTGCTATTGATAATCATATACGTTTTTAAGACATATGTTCTGTGCTGCTACTCTTGTGTGTTTTTTTATTTATATATTTACTTTTAAGTTACACTCTACAAGCAATTATTATAATTATCAACTCAGGGTTTAGTGTAAGAGCAGTTGGCAGCTTTTCATAGCTGCTGTACTGAACATTATTATTATTATTATTATTATTATTATTATTATAATGGAAACATACCCTTTACTGCGACAGTGCAGCATTAAAAGCGGCTTTTAGCGCAGCAATTTTTTAATGCTGCGATGCCGGAAAAGCCATCTTAATGCGTCATAGACAAATTTTCTTATAGAAATTAGTATCTTATTGCAGCAACTTCCAGAAATGAAAACAGCGCCACTTTTACATTAGCACGAGATGGCGGTGCAATGCGCTTCGGGAAGGCGGCAAGTTTCAACTAAATATGATAGTGGCGCTGATTTCAGATCCAAAAATTAGGAGGCATTAAATATAACTCCGCGTGCAGGGCAGCGGGCAAGATGGTGCCATACGAGTATTCGACACTCAGTTGTGGTTTGCTTCTAGAATGTAGAAGCGCGCTTTTAAAACTATGAATTCGTATTATGTGTATCGCTATTTTAACGCATAATTAATAAAACGTAGTACAGCGTGATTACTAAAAAGTGGGGAAAGAGCGGGACATTTTGAATTAAATCCTAGTAATATTTTGCTTTCATGTTTCTCGCTGGTGTATCACCTTAACTTTCTGGTTACATGTTTTGACAGATATGTTTTATGGGTTAGAATATTGAATAATTTTATTTCATTTTTCTTACAGCATTTGTAATACGATGGTTATTAGGAAAGAGCATGATGCCTTTAATTTAATGGCTCATTATTGTTACTGCTCATTTGCTGCAAATTATTACTTATAAAGCTATAAATTTTTGGAATTATTTAGCCACCACTGGTACAATTGATTCTAGTGATAGATCTTACCAGTAATTGTTAAAACCTATTCGTACAATGTGTTGCCTACAATACAATCCCCAGGCAATTACGCTCACACTGTGCTACATACTCTCTAACAATCTATGAATTATCATGGCATCATTATTTATGAATCATGTCATGTGACGCCTTGACATTGTCAAGTAACCACATAACCCCAAACTGCGTCGAGTTTACTTGCTAGATAGCATGTTTTTAAGCACTCGCAGCGTCGCAGCTCCAGTGCATCTGATGAGATAATTGAACAGAGAATGTTTTTATCGTTGTCGTTTAAACAAACGGTGACAAATTTGCTATACGAAATCAAAGATATGATTCGGTTACCTACAAATAGGCGAGTGTGTAACTACGAAAAAATTATTTAATATTTAAAGCGAGTAAAAATATGTATTTGCTTGTTTTAAAGTATGATATGCAGAACCGCAATTTCTACAAATGTTTACGAAATATGAAAATTGCTTTGATATGATGACACGTTGATTGTGCACATTTCTCGATATTTTGGGGTAATGGAGCATAAATGCTGGGCTTAAAAACATTTGCAGGTAGGTTTTCGTCAGAGAAAGAGATTGATACCGCAGTTCACGATTGTTTTGAAGGAGTGCGTAAAGAAGTTGATTGGAAACTTTTAAGCAATAAGAGAACGGAATAGTCGTGTGTACTATTGCTGAAGGGAATTACTTTGAGCACATTTAAAATAAAACCCAAATTTTATGAAACCGGTTTCGATGGTATTTTAAATAAATTTAGCTTGACCTTCGTATTAACTAAATTAATCATAAAAATGTATACAAAAATCAGATGTCATAACATAGCTAAATCTGTAAGTTGGCCAGCAAATGAAAAATCTTTAAGGCAATTCTAACGAAGACGATTACGTTTTTAAATCAATAAAATGATAAAATAAATGATGGTTTCTGTTATTTTTATATATTGATATGTGTGAAGACATTATGGTCTGCAATATAACAAATTGTGTGATTATTATCGATTATTAATCATAGTTGTATTTAGTGCGAAGTTAAGGTTATATACAAAACGATAAGAATCAGTATAAGTAAATTGTGAAATTATAAACAAATTTATGTTATCATATAATATGCCCAGTAATAACAGTACTTACATAAAAGTATAAAGCAAAGGTAGGTAAATTACGATTCGATTTATTATATATGCACCGTTTACTACATATGTGGTATTAAATACTAGTAACAATAGGTCCTGTAGGTAATGTTTGAGTTTATAATTATTTCACACTGATTTTAAACTTTTAAATGACATAGTTCTTTCCCCTTTCAATGTTAATTTGTATTTTGCGTAATTCAACAGATCATCCCAAGTGAAATTTTTATTTATAGACTGCAGTGCGAACATTTTAACTTACAAATTTTTCTTAGATATACAGAGTGATCCATTCGAAGAGAGGTATTAATATGCACAAAAAACAGGATTTTTACATTATCTAGTTGGCTTAGCCAAAGAATGGCCAAGATCGTGATATGAACAAATCCAAAGTTTTACGGATGTTCAAATAATTTACTAATTTACCAACACGTGGGCGGTGACCTAGTACAGCGGCACGACGCCGTAAGAGGCCACCATACTTCGACATTGAACTATGCTCTTATGCAAAAATGCCTCTTAATGCAGCAATTAAACCAGCACCAGCACCTTTTTGTGAGATCTGACAATCTGACATGTATATAGTTTTGATTTGTCAAGGTTTATAACGGTGCCTAGGAATTCTATTTGCGATTATAGCAGCAGGAATTATTGAAATATAGGTTTCGCCAGAAGAAAAACTCTGCAGATGTTTTTAAAAGGATCTATTTTGACAAATACCAACATAAAAGACGATAAAACCTTTCACATGCTGCTCCGTTTCTCTATTGAACGCAAAAGTGGCGCTGTTTTCACTTCTGAAAATTGCGGCAATAAGATGCCAATTTCTATAAGACAATATGTCTATGATGCATTAAGAGGGCTTTTCGGGCAGCGCAGCGCTGCAATAAAAAAATTGCTGCGCTATGAGGTGCTCCTAATGGAGGCTATTATAAACTTAAAATGTGATTATATAATTTGGTTTTAACTAGTTAAGTAGGTATTGCACTAAGTATAAATTCAGTTTATAATAGCCAGAACTACAATTTAAAATACTTGCAGTCATTGGTTTCTCTAGATTGCATTACCATATGCAAAAAAATGAAGTGTGGTCACCACACGACTTTCTTTTACTGCCTGTAAAAATTTCAATTTGCGATTTATCATGAAGTATACTAACAAAAAACTTTTTTGACAAAAGTTATAGATCATTACATAATATACAAGAGATTTAAACATTTTATTCCCCTACGTTTTGGAGAAACTTTTGTGTTTGAACTTAATATAATTACACAATATATGATCTTGTTCTATGAAATTTAATGTTTAACAAACAACTATAACATTTTCTGGGTAAACAGAAAACCACAAGTGTAAAATATCACTTCCGGTTACAGGATTTTAAGCAAAAATGATTGGGATCTCCAAATTTATATTAAAAACAAAGATATAAATTTTGAGGCCGATCTATTAAACCATCTGAGAAGACAGGAAAACTGATATTTCATATGACCATTGAATACGTGACTAAAAAGCATTTTACCGTCAGTGTAACTATTATAGCTATTTATTTATCAAGTACATAATGTAGGATTTTATTGGACGAGTATTAAAGATGAATTCCTTTTTATTATTTGTAAATTTTTCAGTTAATATAATCTTCTTTCCCGATTTGAATAAAATTATATTTATTTTGAAAATAACTATAGGACATTGACAGGCTGCCGTTTTACTTTACTCTACGGACTAAAGTGGCACTTTATGGACGCTAAATAATACTATAATAAAGTGTTTATGGAACAGTCGAACATAATACATAAAGCATAGTTATGTTAAAACACTCAAAAAAATGTTTTTCCACCCTTAATTACAGTAGTGCCTGTGCTGCTGCGTTTAGGTATCTATGCCCAATATAAATGAAAGAAAATACATTTACATTATATTTGATGAGATTACAAACATCTTGCCATTTAGTACTTAAATTTATACATTCATTTCCACTTTCACGCTCCTTGTAGTTATTCAATATCTCCACTACGTTATTTATGAAATAACATATAGAAACTCTAAAGATGATGGAATTTGGCATTCAAATTTAAAAATCCAACAATAGTATGCCAAACACCTTCTCAATTTTACTTTGGTTTAAAAATTATAAGAAATTATTTCTGAAAATATTAATTCGATCGTATTCCTTTACTAATTGTTTTAGAAACACCAAGAATATTATTACAAAACAGTATATAAATCTCGCTTTCGGGAAACTGTCAGCATCTTTATTTATTTTTAACAGTTTGTTTTACCGACAAACATTATATGTAGGTACTTAAAAGTCATCTTACACACAGCCATACAATTTGTCGAAATTGTTTCTATATGTTTTAAAAATAACCAAGTGCACCTGCGTGCCTTATCAACTATGTTAATTTTTAGTTTTTCCTTGCGTTTGCGCTTAGCAGCTGAGTGCAGATAAATATAGAATCGGAGGACACGGTGAGACGGTGACGCAACGGTTTGGTGTGAATTTGCGGGATGTTATACCGGGTGTCCGTTCTCAAAGTCGAACATAGGCGATTAACATTGTATTAAACGATTTTGCCGATTCCTGCTCGCCAATTCAACTTACAGGAAAGGTAATGGTATCAATGGAAAGATAAAATTATTCCGCATCAAATGATACCAATAATAATATTCAAGATGCGATTTTTATTTTAAAATACTAATTTAAAACTTGGGAATTTTTAAATATGCCATGCCTTGCTTTTCAAGTTCGATAGCATTTGTCAAAACAAATGGTAATTAGTTGGCGTAAATCAGATATTTTGCGTCAACGTCTATTAAAATTCTCTACAGAAAAATGAATTATTTCAATGAAGAACGAGTGAATGCACTAATGTTAATTGCCTATGTTCGACTTTGAGAATGGACACCCGGTATATAACATTAATTAAGAACGATTTTCCATACATACTTTTAAGTTTTTACAATGTAACTATGTTATACTAAAATTACATTGACTTTTATTTTTATTTGTCGTTGTTTTATTCCTGACGGCAGTCTTCAGAAATATCAGGAGATTGTAACAATAATGGAAAGAGAAGTACAAGAAATTAGAAGACTATGAAGGAATGGCGAAGAAAACCAGATGAACAGACCAATATTAATAGAAATAGCAACATTGAATAAGAAACAGGAGATAATGAAGGCCACAATAAACCTAAAAGGAAGAAACATCTGGATCAATGAAGACTACCCAAAGCAAATCCTCGAAGAAAGGAAAAACCTAATAAAATACATGAGAGAGGCAAAAAGCAAGAGATATACTGCAAATCTCCGAAACAATAAGTTAATAATCAACAATGAAGCGTACACACTGGAGCAATAAGAAAGAACGGGAGAAGTAGAGGAAGCAATTGGGGAAGAGGCAGTAAGAAGGCACGAGACAAGCAAGAAAGAGGATTATATGGACAAACATCAGAAAATAAGAAAGCTAAGTGAAAGATTACCTCTAAACATAGGAGATGAATAAATAAGAAAACACATGAGATCAATCACGTATACTGGAAGACAAAAAACTAGTTAAAAAAAGAACATGACTGTCAATAAACCAGACGACCGCTAAGAAAATGGAAAGACTAAGAAAAATAAATCATCAGATACGATTAAAACAGAAGGAGAATGGAAAATACAGAATGAAAAGAAAACACAATATCGAGAAAAAAAACTATAAAAGTAAGAAATCCAAAAGAGCTAGACATGTATTAAAATTAAAAACATGGAACGTAATGACCATACTAAAACCAGAAAAAATGAAATAAATCTCAAGTGAAAGAACTAGATATAACATAGATATAGCAGCACTGCAAGAAATACGATGGGAAGGACAGGGTGAAATAAGCTCAGGAAACTACACAATGTTTTACAGTGGAGAAGAAAAGAAAGGAAGAAACGGTATCGGCTTTCTTGTAAATATTAAACTGAAAAATACCATCTGGTAACGTGTAAGTTTGAAGCACAACTAGTAACGTGCAGTCTATGAGACTGGCACACCTTTAAAGCGAAAAAAATTAAACTGTTTTAATTATGTTTTTAAATATATATATATATATATATAGAGGTTTGTTAGGCATATATTTTTTAGTAATAATAACCGAAAACTTAATGTAAAGAAAAAATTATAATATAATTTTCAACATGAACACAAATTGGCAATGTACTTTTTACCAGACCAAGATAAAAAAAAATTAAAACTTGATCAAAAGTAATTTTATTTATTTTACGATTAATAATAAGTAAAACAATGCAATTGTAAAAAAAAACTTAAAGAAATATTGTAATTCACAGGGACTGCCATGCCTACGAGTTTTTGCTGAAACCTTGAGATTAAAATTTGCTTGCAGTCTCACAGACGGCACGTTACCAGTTAAGGATATTCAATGCAATAAGTGGCAGACTCTCGATGATCACGATAAAATCAAAATTAGCTAATATAGCTATAATCAATGCATATGCACCGACAGGTGATGCAGAAGAAAATGTAAAAGACCAAGTTTATGAAAAACTGCTAGAAATAAGCGAAGAAGTGCAACCACATGACACGTTAATAACACTAGGTGATTTTAATGCACAAATGGGACAGGAAGAATACATAGATGGAGTAGCAGGAAAAGAAACAATACACAAACAAAAAACAAAAATGGACATAGACTAAGTAACTACGCCGCAGCAATGGACATGGTCATTAGTAGCACAAAATTTAAACACAGAAGGGAGCATAATGTAACCTGGAAACCCCCAGGAGGAGAACATGAAAGCCAAATAGATCATGTGCTGATAAGAAAAAAACTGACAAAAAAGGCATACGAGATGTGAGATATTACAGAGGAGCGAACGCAGACTCGGACCACTACTTGGTAATTGTGAAAATGAAACAGAAAGTAGCAATAGACACAGAAAATAACGAATAAGTGGATTATAAACAAATTTCAATCCGAAAACGAAACCCAAGGATTACAGAAACAATTAAGCAGAAAAACATTAGAAATTACACCCTCAATTGATTTAAATCAAGAATGGGTAAACATAAGAAATACAATGATAAAATCAGCTGAAGAAACTATAGGATGCAAGAAAAAACAAAAAAGAAAAGAATGGTTCGACAACGAATGTCAAGTGAAAATTCAAGAAAAAATAAACTAAGATTAAAATGGATACCATCGGGACTGCAAGAAGACCATAATCAATACACTAGATTACGGAAAGAAGCAACAAAAATATGCAAACAGAAGAAGAAGCAATGGCTATGCAAAGCAGTAGAAGAAATGGAACACAGTAATGCAGCCAAGAATTCAAAAATATTTTATAGAGAAATAAAGAAACAAGAGGAAGAAATCAAAATGAACATAAGAGGGGTAAGGAATAAAGAGGAATAACTGAGTATGAGAAAGAGAAGATAAAGAAGTTATGGAAAGAACATTTCAGTGAACTCCTGAATAGCGAAAAAGAAAATGAGAAAGAAGAAATAGAGCAACCTATACAAACATCACAAAATACCCATGAACCTACATATGAAGAAGTCATGATGATAATTAAAAGAATAAAAAATAGCAAAGCGCCAGGCTTAGACGACATAGTAGGAGATATAATAAAACACGAAGGCAAAACCCTACACGACCATCTGTACTCACTAATCCAAAAAATATGGACAAATGTAGAAATGCCGGAAGATTGGAAAGCTGGGGTAATAGTGCCACTGCATAAAACAGGCGAAAAAGAAAACACCAATAACTACAGAGGAATCACACTGCTCAATACAACTTACAAAATATTATCATCATTAATCTACAAGAAGTTAGAACCATATTATGTAGAACAAGAATTAGGTGATTACCAAAATGGATTCCGACCAGGCAGATCCGCAACAGATGCCATATTCACAATGAACCGACTACTTGAGAAGAGCCACGAATTCGGAATAGAAATACATATACTATTCATTGATTTTAGGTCAGCCTTCGATACTTTAAATAGAAACACACTGATAGAAATAATGAGGAACTTTAATATTCCTAGTAAACTAACGAAACTAGTAAAAATGACGATGAATAAATCCAAAGCTGTAGTCAGAACAAGTTTTGGCACAACAGAAAAATTCGAAATAAATACAGGAGTAAGACCAGGCGATGCTCTGTCAGCCATGCAGTTTAACATCGTATTAGAAAGCATAATAAGGAAAACTAAAGACCACGGAAAATTATATATAAACATGACACAAATAGTAGCATATGCAGACGACATAGCTATAGTTAGCAGAACAAAAGAAGAACTTGAAAAAATGTTTAAAAAACTAGATAGAGCAGCAAAAAGCAGGATTAAACATAAACCAAGAAAAAACAAAATACATGAAAAGTGAAAAACAAAAAAAACAAAACAAGCTCCCACCATACAGCAAAAATAAAAATTAACAACTACAGCAATGAAGAAGTACACAAATTCAGCTACTTAGGAACACAAATAAGCAGTACAGATAACAGTCAAATAAAAGCCAGAATCAAAGCAGCATGGAGGGCATACGCAGTAAATAAAAAATTATTGAGGCGTAAGAGTATTAGCAAACACACGAAGCTAACAATCTACAATACGCTAATAAAACCTATCGTGATATACGCACTAGAAACAAGAAGTGTAAGAAGAAAGGATCAAGAACAATTAAGAATTTTCGAGAGAAAAATATTAAGAATAATAATGGGTCAAAAGAAAGAAAATAAAACTGACTATTCCGCTCAGATAATATAAACCAATCCCATCATCAATTTTCAAAATTTGAACCAATGAGAATCGAATACAACGAATACTTTGCACTAGTGCAATACCCGGGTATTTGCACAAATGCAATATCGAGTATTTGCGGGAAGAAAAGCAAACCAGCTAGGTACACAAGAAATTTCAGAAGGAATACTGAAAACTCTTTGAAAAATGAAAATTAATAGTGTGGTATACAAAGGATGATATTTCTTCGAGGAATAGTCTTGCAATATTCCCTGCGTGTATTCTGTATAATTCGAGTACTTCCCGAAGATACAGAATGCACTAGGGATATAACTACTGATGATGTAACAATAATAAGACCAGTACATTTCGACAGAATGCACTGCTAGATTAAAAGTTTAAAAACCTACATGTAATTAATTGAGCGAGAATAATCAAGATGCCTAAAATGATATATTGCGAAAATTTTAATGCATAGGTACGTCTTGACCATCCAATGTTGTTATACAGTCGCACGCGATAAGCGCGACAATACGTGACCATACTCCATACAAGACTCGTCGAGAGGCCCACTTATAAAAATGGGTAAACGCACTTCTGTTTCATACCTGGCCTTGGCGGATTAATATGATATGAGACTGATATTTGTATTGAGATTTAAACGTTTTCATTGCAAATAACTTTTTCTTATAGCCTATGCCTGAAAGTAAAATTAAAGGCACTCTTTAGTGTGTCAAACATTTTAAAAAGTATTGGAAAAATTACTGCAAGATGTAAACTACGGCTTGAATACTATGTCCCATGAAAACTTTTAAATAAATGAAAGAAGTAGGTTTGATATATGTATTTTTGAACGGAAACTAATATACAGGGTGTCTCAAAAAGAATGGGACACCGATTAGTCATAAATTCCTTACGTTATAATAAATCGATTAAACCTAATATACCTTAGTACAAAGTCCCTTCAGTAAGAAGTTATGGGGCCTTGAAGTTCAAATTTTTATTTTTTATTTTTTTGTTAATTTCCACAAATGCAGCGATGTCGATTGGAATTTTGGTATACATGCTTACCATTGTGTAGTGCACCAATAGCAAAAATTTCATCAAGTAGACTTGACTTTAAGGGGCACTTTACCTATCTTTCAAAACTTTTTTAGCTCTATCTTCGTTATCTGCTACATTTTCAAACAATTTAGGTTATTACCTGAAAGAGAATTAAAATCCACAAAAATAATGTACTCTCAGTTCATAAGCGTAAGAGCAACCGTTACCATGCCTATCAAAAGTTTTTGATTGTCATTAAGACGTGCAATTATCAAGTAGCCATGATCACAAAAACAATGGGTAATGATTGTAATCTAGTAAACAACAACAAGAAATCAATTAATGACGTTGGTGGCATCAGTTTTTCGTCTTTTGTGATTAGGGAAATGCTGCGACATAACGAACCTTTCAGCATTGGAGAATTCGTTATGTAGTGGCATTTTCTTAAACATAAAAGAACAAATTCTTGTGGCTCTAATGTCATTAATTGATTTATCACTGCTGTTTACTAGATGACCATTGTTTTTGTGATCATGGATAATTGCACGACTTAATGACTACCAAAAACTTTAATGGCATTTTAAGGTAAACGGTTGCTTTTAGGCTTACGAACTAAGAGTATATTATTTGTGTGGATTTGTTATAACGTAAGGAATATATGAATAATCGATGTCCCATTCTTTTTGGGACACCCTGTATATTAAAATTACAAATGTTAATAAACTCAATTTCTCAGTCTGTACTGCTAACAAAATCTAGCTCTTTCCGATTTTCATGCTTACTGTGTAACACTAAATTTTTAGGCGTTCTATTTCTTTAACGGCTTTACCTATCTTCTGTAACCTTCATAATAGCGCTAGCGCAATAACGTTCTATTGGTCGTAGTTCTGGGACGTTGTAGGGTGGATTCTTGTCACAATTTTACAATGTAAATCCGGAATACTCAGATTTAACGCAAAATGTTATAACTGTAGTTACGTACAATTAACGTCAAGCATTTTCAAATAAAAAATAAACTATTACACTGTCCACGAAAAAACTCATCCATTTTGCAATTCAATTGTTTTGTTAGGTATGCTTTGAAAACAAATGTCAACAACAGTTTACACATCTGTCAAGCATGCGTATTCAACACGATTAACATTAAAATAGTTCTTAATTTAGTTAAGAAAATGCGGCGTTTTCAATTACAAACGAGAAAACTGTTTTTGTGCACAAAAGAAGAAAATCTCAATTGGACTTAGGGACAGTCTCGGAATTGACCAACATATCCAGCGAGAGTAAACGTCCCGCGATCCCGGAAAAAACATTTTTTCACGTAAAGCGGAAATAATTCAAACCGAGCTAATATTAAGAAACTGGTAGGGCATTGCTTGTACCTCACAGAGACCAATGTTCCCAAGGGGCGATCCCGCAGTTTTTGAGAATATAATTTGTTTTATTTCGAGCCAATCATCATCTCTTAAATTTAGGACATTGGCCAACAGGAACTTCTACCATGCTGACAATAGAGCGAATAGATCCACATGTGCCCCACATGGGAATTTAGCTGAAATGTGACAGAAAAAACGTATGGTATACATTGAGCTTACTTTTAAGGCCAAGATAATTTCTATATACCGTGCACTCATCATTGACAATATAGTGGATTCAATATACCTAATCTAAATGATCTGACCAGTTTGTTATTTATTACTAGACCTAAATATTTCATCCTGGCTACACATTCAATTTCTTTACCATTGATATTTACACAGAAAACTTGTACATCATTATTTATTTGTTTAAATAGCATACATTTAGTTTTGTCTATAATAATTAGAAATCACATTCTCTACCTCCTCAACATTATCAAAACGATACAACAGTACAGTATCATCTGCAAATGTGTAATATCTAGCAACTAACCCTGCATTATTCAAGCTGAGAACATACAGAGAGTAGAAGAGAGGCCCCAGGACAAAGCCATGGGGAACCCTAAAATTCACTTACATTATGGTCTAATTTAACATATTGCCTTCTCCTTGCTAGGTATTATTGAATAATACTATGCATCTTACCTAAAGTACGTTTTTTTTCTATAATAACTGTCAAAGTGTTACAATGTTGGTAGATATGTGACTAAAACGCTAGTAAATTTTTATACCTCGCGTTGGTAGAACTTTTTCAAAATTATGGTTATGTGTCAATTTTGACTGTCAAAGTTTCTTAATTTGAACTCTTGAGAAATTTCTTTTTTTAACATGGAATCATCATCATCATCAATAAAATCGGATAAAAAAAGAAAACCAAGAAATATTTTAAACGCAAAAATGAAGCAAGCGATATTAAATTATGACATATCTGTCAAAATGACAATAATTTTTTTTAGTGGAAGAAAAGAACTAAAAACCTATGTGCCAACATTATTAAAACTAGGGACCCTGCAGGAATGCAACTTATCCCCTAGAAAGTTGACCTTGAAAATTATTATAGAAAAAAAATGTACTATATGAATCCCATTCTCTTTAACTTATCAAGTAAAATATCAAAACTAATGTTTTTATCAGCCTGTCCTTTTGCTTGATTAATTGTAATATTTCGCTATTGACCCACATATTATTCTAACGACATATTACAACTTTTATGTACTCTGCTTGGGATTTACAGATGTTAACGGTATCTGTTAGCTTTTGAAGAGACTATATACTATTATTTACTCTGACTAAATAGTTCTCTAGCCTTTACATGATTTACATTACACATTTCATGTCATTTGTAACTTTTTGTTTGTACAATCGAACCCTGTCCATTATATTAAAAACAAGCCTGTTATGATCAGACAGTGCGTTTGGCTCTAATTTTATTTCTAAACAATTTACACTTTTTGTGTTCAACCAATACATAGTCTATAAGAGTTTAGGATTCAGGGGTCACTCGAGTGACCTCTACGCTTATATTATTTTTTATAACATAATTATTCAACATTATGAGATTCTTGAAATTGTGGACATTAACGATGCTTTAGATATAATAATTTAAGGTTAAAGACCCCTACTATCACATCACATTTTATTTACTATTGTATTTTCCGACTTTTGGAAAATCGTAACGATTTGTGTAAACACTATTAAAAACCTAACATTTTATGTAATATACTAGCTGACCCGGCAAACATTGTTCTGCCCAAAAATAATTTGTTTTTGTACACACATCTTCTGAATATAAGTACGTTAAATCGCACCATACATACACATTTTCGTTAATATCTTGACTCCAGCGCCACCTACCGGGTTCGTTTTTTGCATAATCATTTATTTCTACGTAACCAACGTATATTCTGAATATCAGCTAAATCGCACTATAAATACACATTTTCGTAAATATCTTGACCCTAGCGCCACCTATCGGCTCCATTTTTTGTAAAAACATTTATTTCTACGTAGCCAACATATATTCCGAATATGAGCTAAATCGGACCATAAATACACATTTTCGTAAATATCTTGACTTCAGCGCCACCTACCGGGTTCGTTTTTTGCATAATCATTTCTTTCTACGTAACCAACGTATATTCTGAATATCAGCTAAATCGCACTATAAATACACATTTTCGTAAATATCTTGAATGTAGCGCCACCTATCGGGTCCATTTTTTGTAAAAACATTTATTTCTACGTAGCCAACATATCTTCCGAATATGAGCTAAATCGGACCATAAATACACATTTTCGTAAATATCTTGACTTCAGCGCCACCTACCGGGTTTATTTCTTGTATAAAGATATCTTTCTACGTAACCAACATATATTCCGAATATGAGCTAAATCTGACCATAAATACAAATTATCGAAATATCTCGACCCCAGCGCCACCTGTTGTAAAATGGTTGTTCATAAGCCTTCGGGGGTGTGCTCACAACAACTCACCAAAGTTTCGTCGCAATCGGATGAATGGTATTGGAATGCATGCGGGACAAAGAAACATTCATTTATATAGAGGGTGTAACATAAATGTGGGCCGCTACTTCAGGAGCGTATTCTAGTCATCAAAATGATGATAAAAGTTGAATAAACATATGTCCAAAAATCTGGTGTGATACACTCCCACAACTTCCTTTTACAGTGATCTTATAATTAGTCAAAAATTTTCAAAAATTACAAATTCTACAAAAACGGTTCAAAAATGTAATAATATACCGGGTGTTCTATTTAAAATAGGAGTTAATAAAAAAATAGAAAAGAAAACAAAAGAAATCCACTTTAGAAGTATTCAACTGGAAAATCACCTATCTCACATCAATACACATTAAAAAAGTAAAAAAAATGCAAAGTTTGAAAAAAATCGTTAAAGCCGCGATTTCCTTCAAAAGCTTGCTGTCGCATCTACATATTACACAAAACTTATAAATGAAGTTTCAACGCCATACCTCTTTTCGTTTTGGAGATATTCACAGCCAGACACACAGACAGACAGACAGACACCCAGACAGACAGACCAATGAAAAAAATATGTTTTTTGGGAACAGGGGACTCTAAAACGTGAAGATCTGGTGAGAACTCAATTTCGAATTTTTGGGGTGAATCCAATACTTCCATTATTGTAAAAGGAAGTAAAAATGAGTCGTTTTCCTGTTACAGTAATTTTTGTGTTGAAACTTCAGATTATTTACGAAGAATTATTATTTTATTTTCAGCCATAATGAAATAAAAGAATTAATTATCCATGGAGACATGACACGAAGCTGATATCAGTTACCATTTGAAGAAAGTTAAAATGTATCTAGTGGCCTTCCATCAAATAAACAAGATTGAAGTTGTTTTTCACGGCAAAATGTTATAAAGAAAAATTGCTGCAAATAGTGCCCTTATGGCACAAAAAAAGTGCCATCGCTTAATTCCGCTTTTGAAAAAAAAAAATCGTGTCTACCCACTACCTACGGGCAAGTCCGGCGGGTGAATATATCAGTTTGCTGGACATATCTACCCGTAGAAACGGGTAGATATTTCCGCAAAACTGATATATTCACCCACCGGGTTGGGTTTTAGTGCGGCGGGTGAATATATCAGTTTTCTGGACATATCTACCCGTACTAAAAAATCTCGTCTAACCACTTCGTACGGGTAGATAATTCCGTAAAACTGATCTATTCACCCACCGGTTTGGGGTTTAGTGCGGCGGGTGAATATATCAGTTTGCTGGACATATCTACCCGTAGAAACGGGTAGATATTTCCACAAAACTGATATATTCACCCACCGGACTTGCCCGTAGGTACTGGGTCGACACAATTTTTTTTTTCAAAATCGAAATTAAGCGATGGCAATTTTTTTGTGCCATAAGGGCACTATTTGCAGCAACTTTTCTTTATAACATTTTGTCGTGAAAAAAAAACTTCGGTCTCTTGTGCCAGAAAAAATGGAGCATGCTACTATCTAATGCACCTACGTTTTTTTTAGCGTAAAAGATTGAAGTTGTTTTCTCACGGCAAAATGTTATAAAGAAAAGTTGCTGCAAATAGTGCCCTTATGGCACAAAAAAATTGCCATCGCTTAATTTCGATTTTGAAAAAAAAAATTGTGTCGACCCAGTACCTACGGGCAAGTCCGGTGGGTGAATATATCAGTTTTGTGGAAATATCTACCCGTTTCTACGGGTAGATATGTCCAGCAAACTGATATATTCACCCGCCGCACTAAACCCCAAACCGGTGGGTGAATAGATCAGTTTTACGGAATTATCTACCCGTACGAAGTGGTTAGACGAGATTTTTTAGTACGGGTAGATATGTCCAGAAAACTGATATATTCACCCGCCGCACTAAAACCCAACCCGGTGGGTGAATATATCAGTTTTGCGGAAATATCTACCCGTTTCTACGGGTAGATATGTCCAGCAAACTGATATATTCACCCGCCGGACTTGCCCGTAGGTAGTGGGTAGACACGATTTTTTTTTTTTCAAAAGCGGAATTAAGCGATGGCAATTTTTTTGTGCCATAAGGGCACTATTTGCAGCAACTTTTCTTTATAACATTTTGTCGTGAAAAAAAAACTTCGGTCTCTTGTGCCAGAAAAAATGGAGCATGCTACTATCTAATGCACCTACGTTTTTTTTAGCGTAAAAGATTGAAGTTGTTTTCTCACGGCAAAATGTTATAAAGAAAAGTTGCTGCAAATAGTGCCCTTATGGCACAAAAAAATTGCCATCGCTTAATTTCGATTTTGAAAAAAAAAATTGTGTCGACCCAGTACCTACGGGCAAGTCCGGTGGGTGAATATATCAGTTTTGTGGAAATATCTACCCGTTTCTACGGGTAGATATGTCCAGCAAACTGATATATTCACCCGCCGCACTAAACCCCAAACCGGTGGGTGAATAGATCAGTTTTACGGAATTATCTACCCGTACGAAGTGGTTAGACGAGATTTTTTAGTACGGGTAGATATGTCCAGAAAACTGATATATTCACCCGCCGCACTAAAACCCAACCCGGTGGGTGAATATATCAGTTTTGCGGAAATATCTACCCGTTTCTACGGGTAGATATGTCCAGCAAACTGATATATTCACCCGCCGGACTTGCCCGTAGGTAGTGGGTAGACACGATTTTTTTTTTCAAAAGCGGAATTAAGCGATGGCAATTTTTTTGTGCCATAAGGGCACTATTTGCAGCAACTTTTCTTTATAACATTTTGTCGTGAAAAAAAAACTTCGGTCTCTTGTGCCAGAAAAAATGGAGCATGCTACTATCTAATGCACCTACGTTTTTTTTAGCGTAAAAGATTGAAGTTGTTTTCTCACGGCAAAATGTTATAAAGAAAAGTTGCTGCAAATAGTGCCCTTATGGCACAAAAAAATTGCCATCGCTTAATTTCGATTTTGAAAAAAAAAATTGTGTCGACCCAGTACCTACGGGCAAGTCCGGTGGGTGAATATATCAGTTTTGTGGAAATATCTACCCGTTTCTACGGGTAGATATGTCCAGCAAACTGATATATTCACCCGCCGGACTTGCCCGTAGGTACTGGGTAGACACGATTTTTTTTTTTCAAAAGCGGAATTAAGCGATGGCAATTTTTTTGTGCCATAAGGGCACTATTTGCAGCAACTTTTCTTTATAACATTTTGTCGTGAAAAAAAAACTTCGGTCTCTTGTGCCAGAAAAAATGGAGCATGCTACTATCTAATGCACCTACGTTTTTTTTAGCGTAAAAGATTGAAGTTGTTTTCTCACGGCAAAATGTTATAAAGAAAAGTTGCTGCAAATAGTGCCCTTATGGCACAAAAAAATTGCCATCGCTTAATTTCGATTTTGAAAAAAAAAATTGTGTCGACCCAGTACCTACGGGCAAGTCCGGTGGGTGAATATATCAGTTTTGTGGAAATATCTACCCGTTTCTACGGGTAGATATGTCCAGCAAACTGATATATTCACCCGCCGCACTAAACCCCAAACCGGTGGGTGAATAGATCAGTTTTACGGAATTATCTACCCGTACGAAGTGGTTAGACGAGATTTTTTAGTACGGGTAGATATGTCCAGAAAACTGATATATTCACCCGCCGCACTAAAACCCAACCCGGTGGGTGAATATATCAGTTTTGCGGAAATATCTACCCGTTTCTACGGGTAGATATGTCCAGCAAACTGATATATTCACCCGCCGGACTTGCCCGTAGGTAGTGGGTAGACACGATTTTTTTTTTTCAAAAGCGGAATTAAGCGATGGCAATTTTTTTGTGCCATAAGGGCACTATTTGCAGCAACTTTTCTTTATAACATTTTGTCGTGAAAAAAAAACTTCGGTCTCTTGTGCCAGAAAAAATGGAGCATGCTACTATCTAATGCACCTACGTTTTTTTTAGCGTAAAAGATTGAAGTTGTTTTCTCACGGCAAAATGTTATAAAGAAAAGTTGCTGCAAATAGTGCCCTTATGGCACAAAAAAATTGCCATCGCTTAATTCCGCTTTTGAAAAAAAAAAATCGTGTCTACCCACTACCTACGGGCAAGTCCGGCGGGTGAATATATCAGTTTGCTGGACATATCTACCCGTAGAAACGGGTAGATATTTCCACAAAACTGATATATTCACCCACCGGACTTGCCCTCCGAATATGAGCTAAATCGGACCATAAATACACATTTTTGTAAATAACTTGACTCCAGCGCCACCTACCAGGTTCATTTTTTTGTATAAACATGTCTCTCTACGTAACCAACGTATATTCCGAATATAAGCTAAATCGGTCCAAAAATACACATTTTCGTAAATATTTTGACTCCAGCGCCACCTACCGGGTTGATTTTTTGTATAAACATTTCTTTCCGCGTAACCAACATACAATCCGAATATGAGCTAAATCGGACCATAAATACACATTTTCGTAAATAACTTGACTCCAGCGCCACCTACCAGGTTCATTTTTTTGTATAAACATGTCTCTCTACGTAACCAACGTATATTCCGAATATAAGCTAAATCGGTCCAAAAATACACATTTTCGTAAATATTTTGACTCCAGCGCCACCTACCGGGTTGATTTTTTGTATAAACATTTCTTTCCGCGTAACCAACATACAATCCGAATATGAGCTAAATCGGACCATAAATACACATTTTCGTAAATAACTTGACTCCAGCGCCACCTACCAGCTTCATTTTTTTGTATAAACATTTCTCTCTACGTAAGGAACGTATATTCCGAATATAAGCTAAATCGGTCCAAAAATACACATTTTCGTAAATATTTTGACTCCAGCGCCACCTACCGGGTTGATTTTGTGTATAAACATTTCTTTCCACGTAACCAACATATATTCCGAATATGAGTTAAATCGGAACATAAATACAAATTATCGAAATATCTCGACCCCAGCGCCACCTGTTGTAAAATGGTTGTTCATAAGCCTTCGGGGGTGTGCTCACAATAACTCACCAAAGTTTCGTCGCAATCGGATGAATGGTATTAGAATGCATGCGGGACAAAGAAACATTCATTTATATGCAGGGTGTAACATAAATGTAGGCCGCTACTTCAGGAGCGTATTCTAGTCATCAAAATGATGAAAAAAGTTGAATAAACATATGTCCAAAAATCTGGTGTGATACACTCCCACAACTACATTTTACAGTGATCTTATAATTAGTCACAAATTTCATTTTTGTCAAAAATTTTCAAAACTACATATTCTACAAAAACGGTTCAATAATGTAATAATATACCGGGTGTTCCCTTTAAAATAGGAGTTAATAAAAAAAATAGAAAAGAAAACAAAGGAAATCCATTTTTGAAGTATTCAACTGGAAAATCACCCATCTCACATCAATACACATGAAAAAAAAAGAAAAAAAAATGCAAAGTTTGAAAAAAATCGTTAGACCCGTTTTTGAAAAAATCGAAAAAAAACTGAAAAATCCCAAAAGTAAACACCATACTTCCGGTTGTGCGATTTCCTTCAAAAGCTTGCTGTCTCATCTACATATTACACAAAACTTATATATGAAGTTTCAACGCCATACCTCTTTTCGTTTTTGAGATATTCTGTTCACAGACAGACACACAGACAGACACACAGACAGACAGACACACAGACAGACACACACACACACAGACACACACACACACAGACAGACCAATGAAAAAAAATATGTTTTTTGGGATCAGGGGACTCTAAAACGTGAAGATCCGTTGAAAACTCAATTTCGAATTTTTGGGGTGAATCCAATACTTCCTTTATAGTAAACGGAAGTAAAAAGGACAGACCAGATTTAAAAGAACACGAGTTGATGTGGAGACTAGGGCATATATTTTAGTCGCGTCAATAAAGCCTTTTACTCGGAAGTCCTCAGAAACAGCTCCGATTTTGATGATTTTTAAAAAAAAAATTTTTTTATATTATTTGAAATCAGAAACCTTTTGAAGCGGGGACGAAATTATTTATATTGTTTAAACAATATGTATGATAAGTATGTAGAAAAATACAGTTTTTTATACCTTATCCATTGAAAATGAGGAAAAAAGAGATATTTATGTATGTTTTCATATTACTATTGAAAACAATTGTTATACAGTGTGTCCCAAAAAGTTTTATACAAATAGAGAAAAAGTTTATCTTACATTTCACAAAAAAAAATTCTTGATAAAAAGCTCTGCATGACTTGTAGATCCATAATCAAGTACAAAATTTTTAAAACATTGGCTGATATACAGGGAAAATCAAAATTATGATTTGGAATGAGAGTAAAATACGTTCTAACTGTAGTGGAGAGCACAATGTTCATATACAATACCGCGAGCGGTCGACAAATTGCCGAAAATTTTTGTCAAGTGTATGAGTGTTTATTGCTTCGATATCAATTCAGACAGACAGACAGACAGACAGACAGACACACACACAGACAGACAGACCAATGAAAAAAATATGTTTTTTGGGATCAGGGGACTCTAAAACGTGTAGATCTGTTGAGAACTCAATTTCGAATTTTTGTGGTGAATCCAATACTTCCTTTATCGTAAAAGGAAGTAAAAATGAGTCGTTTTCCTGTTACTTACAGTAATTTTTGTGTTGAAACTTCAGATTATTTACGAAGAATTATTATTTTATTTTCAGCCATAATGAAATAAAAGAATTAATTATCCATGGAGACATGACACGGAGGTGATATCAGTTACCATTCGAAGAAAGTTAAAATGTATCTAGTGGGCTTCCATCAAATAAACAAACCAAAAATTTAATTATTCAGAGTGTTGACATTACTTGTTGTCAGGTTTTTGTAACAGGAAAACGACTCATTTTTGGACATATAATCCGTTCACGATCTTTTTGAGATAGAGTTGGCTATGATTTTTTTTCTGTCTGTGTCAGTTCGACTTTTTCTTGCCACCGCATTGCCAAATTTATTATTTTAATATTCGTAAGAAAATAAATGATTTATCAAGTATGTAAAAATAATTTTAATTTCCGTCAAAAGAAAAGTCAAATGTCCAAAATAATTTTTTGCACTTCCGGGACTAAAGTTGATACTTTAGTCCCTGTTTACGGGGACTAAAGTAGCTCATTTAATCCCTAGGGACTAAAGTAAAAATGATACCGTAACTATGGTAAATTTATGTAGACACGAGGTTAGTAGGTTAGGTTTTGTTTGTCATTTGACACACACTGACGCAAAACTTAACCTGCAAATCTCGAATTTGACATATACTGACAATACACTTCAGTACTGCCAACTGATTCAGGCTATCCAGGACCTGCTGCAATTCATATACCATAGCCATACTAGATGAAAATTATTTTTGATCATACCTTATTATACCAAACTATAGGGCATTCTATTTAAAAAAGAGAGAGTAAGTTTGGTACGCCACACTTTTGTGAGCCACCTTGTACAATAAAAACATTTTACTAATGTGCATCATTTTAGTATCTACAACTTTTATCTAGACAAATGTTATGTAACTCTCATACTTTTAGAACAATCTTCCAGCCCCGCATCGTTGCCGGGCCCTGTATATACAGGGTGTAACTGAAATGCCTGTCCATATTGTAGTGACTGAATTTACGCCACAAATAGACAAAAAAGGTTCATATAAACATAAGTTCAATTCCTAACCTTTGCAGAGATATTAGAGAGGATTTTTGTTGTTTCACTGAAAATTCAGAATAAATCTCCAAATGAAACTTGACAAACCTTTACTACCTACCGGTAGACTTATTTGTGATTTTCTTTGTACGGGTTTAAGGGGTTAAGTAAAACAGGCTTCCCAATAAATGTCTTATCTACTTTCTTGTTGGTTCAAAATCTCGAATAAATACATTATGCGGGTTGCTATATTTAGTCTTTTAAAACCAAACGTAAACACTATATGAACTTGATACCAAAGAGCATATATGCCCTTTGTTGATACGTAAAAGCTGACCTCACTTGCGCGCGAAGTTTGCAGGACGCGATAAAATGTTACTACGTGTGTAAACATTTGCTTTAAAAATAACGTATTCTGTTTTAGCGTTCTCCTTGTGTCCTTGTTCGAAGTGAACAAAACAGTTGTGGGTGTTGTTACAGACAAGTGCAGAAGTGTTAACTACTGGATAATCATTTTTATTAGCAACAAGAAGGAATGTAAGTGCAATTGTTTTTTATTTAATAAACCTCGTGGTTCACAATGTTAGTGCGTTACATGTTTGTGTGTTCTTTATTGACGTTGAAACAATTTTTTTTATATTATGCGTTTAGAATAACTCCATTATACGCCCAGTCGGTCTTATTTTGTTCATGCATTCCTTGTGGTGTGAGTTGATGTATCTACTGATTAGTGTATTAACAATAATTTCTAAATTAGCATTATTTTGGAGATTTACATGCCAAATTGCTGATAGAAATTATTATTAATTATTCATGAGCACCGAGTACGCAGCTACTCGTTGCAGTCCTAGTTCAGGGTTATCATCATCGTTTAAGTTGTTCCTAAACCATTCAGAATAGATTTGACGTGCAATAAAATCTCGTAGGAAAATTTGGTGATTCATACGAATTTTATAAGGAAAAAGCTTTAAATCTTTTTTTAACATTGTACTTATGGCAATTTCCATAAGATAAATTAATTTGTTGGCTTAATCTTCTTACTGAAGTTGAAGGATTAGTCTCAATAATGTTTTGTGCATTATCAATAACCTCTTGCGTTCTTCGGATTGGATGTCCAGACCACGGTTTTCTTGCTACACTACCTGTTTGTCTAAAATTTCTGATTAGTCTATGAATGATTTCATATATCACTTGAGAAGAATGCATTTCGAATTCAGCCGGAAAACGCTCTATAAATTAATTGCAACATTCTTGTTTAGAATATTCCCATACGCCGTCATCAGTTTTATGTCCATTACGAAAATATACTTCTAACAAGAACGACAGTTTTGATATGTCTCTGAAGTTTATTTATTTCTATTCGTATTTATTTATTTATTTATTCAATTTATTTAATTTATTTATTCAATTTATTCATTCATTCATTCATTCATTGACCGATAACTACAAGCATGTATGGAGGTTTAAAATAAATAATTAATAAAATCAAATAATTTTTCTAAACTATTCCTTGACATGCTTAATTTTAATTCTTTATTGTACTAATTCTTTGTTGTATATATATATTTAAACTTTCTTTTTGAGTTTTGTGTTACCTTTTAAATCCATAATTATAATACAATTGAGATTTGCAAATTTTGAATTAAGATTTTATTTTAACAGCACCATCATCTACTTGGGGAGTACCACCGATCATTGCAAGAAATGAGCAGCAGTTAACTCTCAAAATTTTGAAATGCGTGCCACTTGGTCAGTTTACTGGAAATGAAATCTATGATTATGATTTTGGATGCTACATTGTTCAACTACCTAGTAAAATTGACAGACTGTAATTATGCATCTTCTGAGACATCGTTATGACGTTATCCCATTCAACTGGTAAGTGTTTACAGTTGTATAACTAGTTTTATGATTTTTGTTTTTTTTTATAGTCGGTGGCAGGTGGCACTAGAAATGTTGCATGATTTATATATCAACTGACATCAATCAATATACGTTTCAAAGCAAAGCAAATATGTAATTGAAATAAACATTATGGAAAAAAGACCATTTCAAAGTGTATCATTGGTTGCTGTCTAAAATTTAGATAAGTCGCTGAAATTATATTTAGTTTCTAATGGCACAAACTGGACTATGTCATTCCTGAATGCTTAAATTTCAAACAAGTCGGACTAAACCGATAAAAAATTGTGTTAATTGTTGTAATTTTGCACACTTACACCGGGTCTTTCCATTTAAATTGCAGAAACTCTCGAGTTTGATACATTATTGAAAAGTGTTGTGGGTTTTATGAACTATTTTTTTAGAGATGCTTGGTTTTTTAATGTTTTTTTATTTTTGAAAGTTTGCATCCATAACATCAAATTATTTTTAGGAATTTGCTTCAGAATTGGCATTTAAACTTATGAATTGCTCAAAATATTTGTAAAGCATTATTTACTTTCTCGTAAATATGGGGGAAACGGTCGTTTTTCTAAAATTATATTTTTTCTACGATCGTGTTAAAATGACAACTTTTTCTAGTGTCAAAAGCGACGTTTGTACCACTCTTAATATTAGCGGCGGAAATACGTGTTTTTTTGCACGTTGCCATTGGTGGCGTGTTTTTAATACTATATTAAAACTCGTTTGAATGCCAACATAACCTAGAATATCTAACACAATGTGACCGAAACTAAGTTTTTATATTTCTGTTACAATCGTAGAAAAAAATAGCATCACTAGCGACGTTAAAAGCACTCTGCTTTGCGTCGTGTTTCTTAAACTCATCGCACGTGCTTTAAAGGCGTACTTATACACTAGTAATAAAATAGCATAATACGTATACCTACTATTTTTCACTACCTTCTTTGCAAGTGATCCTTATACTGTCAGATTTAAGGGATGTAGGAAACATCTACAAAAAATTGTTACGGTTTCCATGACAATGTACTTACTTTCCTAGAGAAATTAGTTATTTACATCTCGCATTTATTACAACTGTCAGGATGCCATGTCTGCCATTTGGTTAACTCGAAGAAAACCATTATCGCTCGTACTATTATCAATTTTTAATCAGAATTTATTCACAAAGCTCCCAAAACAGCACTCGCAATCTTATTCACGCCGTGCGGTTTTTTTTGGTTCGGTGAGATTGCTAACTCGCTACGCTTAAGCAAACTCTCACCTCACCAAAAAAACCTCACTTTCATCTCTTGTTGTAAAATATACTAATTTTCACCTATGGATTTAAAAAAATATGCCTCTTTTTCATTCATTTGTTTCCTTAAAAATAAAATCAAGTGTATTTTATACATTTTTGATATTCTTAATAATTATTGACCAAATGAATTCAAAATTGTCTTTGCACAGTATCTGTCCATCTCAGAAACCAAGTATTGAAACACATTCATAAGCCAAACAATACGCACTTACTTTTCAATAATCTTCTCGATTTTTAGAGTTTCTGTTGTTGAAGTGGAATCACTTTGTATCTTGCGGGTGTTTTGTTGTTCAGAATGAGATTTTTTTTAATGAAAACGTCAGGTCTGCGTTGTAGTCTTTAATTAGTTGAAAGGGGTCTTAATAAGATCAATAAACATTTCAAAAGAGGCCTTAACGAATTCAAAAACGTTATATTTAATTTGCAGATCCTGCATCAAATGCTATTGCCAAAGAAAAAAAGATGAGACTGCTCAAAAAGAAGTGACTGCCAAGGATACCAAGCGAAAAAGCCATAAGTGTTTATTTTGCGGCAAGTTAAGTGCAACTTTGTCTCGCCATATCATCCTGCTGCATGGCAATGGACCACGTGTTACACTCCCCACAAGAAAAACATCCATTGTTGTTGATAAAGGTACACACCCCATAATTGAATACACCGGTGCAAAAAGGAGGCAGCTCCATTTTTACAAAATTTTCAGGGGAGCAGTGTGAAAGTAAATTCTGAATTTAGAAGATATTTTTCGTTTTCACATCAAAGTTGGTCTTATATCTTTCAATTTCTCGGAAATTACACTTTTTTTGTCCTATACCAAAATAATATTTCAGAAAAAGAAATTGGAGCTACCTCTTTTTTGCTCCGGATAACCATATTTGGTAGTACAAAAAATAACATCTAAAAACGTCGGTAAAAAACTTTGTATTTATTCATTAAATATACATAGCTGATTTCGGAGGGCTCCACAGCCATTGTCGTTAAGTAACAAAGTATATATTGTTATAACCACTATTACGTTAAACTATCCGGAATATATGTAACATTGTCGTTAAGTAACAAAGTATATATTGTTATAACCACTATTACGTTAAACTTGCATCCGCATCCGGAATATTTAATATACTTAGCTTTTAATTATTCCGTTCTTGTCCCTCACACTTAAGCTTCTCGTAGAACCACATACACTCTAGTGAAACATACTTTCTTGCAAGTTTTTGTACTCGAAGCGGTAAAAACCAGAACTATTTCGGTGCAAAAAGGGGGTAGCTCCGGAGCTGCCTCCTTTTTGGGCCAAATCAGTATTGGGTTTTAAGAATATTTTCTATCTTATCCTCGTATAAAACATCGGAGCTGCATCCTTTTTGTACCAATCGAACCGATTTTTTTCACTTTACTAATGTCATTAAAAACCCTAAAACGTATAAAATGTGGAGCTGTCTCCTTTTTGCACCGTCTTCACACTGTCTTCAATTGTTCTACAATAATTGCTCAGCTCTATCTTCAGTGTGCAGTTTATTTTAAGCATTGTTATATTTTCTTCATAGTAATTCGTAACTGCTTTACATTGATTACACTTGCATGTAAATTTTGTACTTCTACTGTGCGTTTTTTAAAAAATTTATATATATTCTGAAATGTTCCAGATTCGAATGTTGACGGTGGTTGTTCAATTTTGAAGACCCCTGAGAGTGAAAACTTCAGGACAGGTATTACGAGTGACTCTTCACCAAGTCCATCAGCCTCCGAAATTAGAATGCAAATGAAAAAGCGTCCTTGCAGTGTCACTGATTGCAGAAAAGATTGATGCCATTGGTCAAAACAAGAGGATGCTAAATTGTTGAAGCACTTTAAACACCTACTAATACAAGGAGACAAACCTTCTAAAGCAGCACTACAAAATGTTCTTAAGGCAAATAAGAATGTCTTCGTTGGCAGAACATACCAAAAAACTTATGCGCATTTAGTGTACTTTATTCGAAAAATACCTTAAAACTAACAAATCTAAAGTCTCTTAAACCTGAGCATAATCTCTTACATTTAAGATGCATATTTATTTATTTATTTAGAAACTGCAATTTTGCTCATAAATTTTTGGTGTATAGCATGTCTGCCTTTTGTATTATTCACATCTGTGGTTGTAGTAGTAAGTGCTTACTGTTAAGTACCTAATTAGACGGAGGGCCTGCTACAAATATAGTTGCGTCATTTTATTAAGAAAATATTTCTTGCAATTATATTCTCTTAATATCGCTGATAATTGATTTGGATGTTGGCCTGGTTTTCGATGGTGGGGAGGGCTGCAGCAGTGGTGCAAAGGGGTAGATAAGAGATCAGCTAGGGTGGCCTGAAATTCGTGTTATATATTGGGCAGTACTGAAGTATATTATTGGTGGCAGTGTCGGTGTATGTCCAATTTGAGGTTAGCAGGTTAGGTTGTGTTTGTTATTTAACACAGACTGACACAAAACCTAACCTAATCTCGAATTTGACATACACTGACAGTGCCACCAACAATACACTTCAAAACTGCCAAACTTATGACACATGTCACAGGCGACGCTGATTATAAATTGATTTGATCTCTTGGTAAACTCGATCCACTATAGTCCCGGATTGTCAATGTCAAAATCCAATTTAAAAAATCCCGTATATCATGGTTAATACTTTTAAGTCAAGCTCTGGGTAACTAGAAACAATTAATTAAGTTACTAATGTCAAAACTATAAATTATAGGTTATTTTTCGAAGTGAAATTAAGCAAAAATAAATAAAAGTTGCCAGGTAACAAAAACCCAATTTTTCAAAATTACGGTTTTGCGTTGTCCAACCTAGTAGTAACAAAAAAAACCAATCGAAATTCAACAGTGCTACCACAAAACATCATTTTTAACAATCCGGGACCATAGTGAACAGAGTACATTTCAATTTCTTATGGTCCTTGAGAAAGGTATCCCCAGTAGGTCATGTTTAGTTATGTGAAAATGACCTCACAGACATGTCACGTTTACTTTTCAAATTAGGTTATACTTTTTTACATTTGACAAATACCGGTATAGCTAAAAATATTTGTCAAACGTCAAAAATTATAACCTAATTTACAAGTGTATACCTGACATTTTGTCAGGTCGGTATCACATAACCAAACATGACTTACTGGGGATACTTTTCTCAAGGACCATAAGATATGGAATTATCTCTACCCCTTTTGCGCCCCTGTCGTAGCTCTTTCGACCACTGGAATCCAGACAGACTTCCCAACCAAATATCAGCAATGGAATATTTTCTTGATGAAATGACTTAACAAATTTTGTCGCTGGCTCTTACACGAAATATGTAACGTCTCATATCAACTGCTACTGCCTATGCACGCTTAATAGTTTACTAGAAAATGTAATTTATAGATTTTTATGTACTAGCTTAATTATACAGGGTTATCAGTTGGATTAGGGATAATTCAAAATGTATGTATGATATTCAGAGATAATGCCATCATCATATGCACAAAACAGGAGTTCTACATGATCTAGTTAGGTGAGCCAAATTTCTGCCCAAGATCATGAAACGAGTGTACAAAATGGTACATACAATCCAGCAGTATGTGCAGTGCATTTTGTGCTATGAACAATTTATTCCAAAGTGTAACGTGTGCGAGTTTTGATTGAGTGTGGTGTCAGAGAAGCAGCTAAATACGATGACATGCGATGGTATCAGTCGTTTGAGGAAGACTACAGTGTTTCTGATATTCAAATGCTGTCGTATGCCTTAAACGACTGTTACCATCGTACTTAGGTGCTGTTCTGATACCGAAGTCACGTCTAAACCGTCTTTTAACACGTGCAACACTTTGGAATTGTTCATACCACAAAACGCATTGCACACGCTGTTCGATTATTGGTACCTACTGCTTTGTTGATTTTTATCATGATTTTAGGAATACACTGGCTCAGTTAACCTAGATCATGTAAAACTCATATCGTACCTCTACAATCATGTTCATGTGCGCAGCTATGGTATGGGTATATTTTGAAATTATGTGCATATTTTTTCCCAATTCTAGTTTGTTTTATTATACAATGATTAGAATTATATTAGTTTAAAATTTGTAATTGAAGTTGCATATACAGTGTCCGCCAAAAAGTCGGCATAAAACTTACGGTAATAATTTGTGCTTGTCTAAAAACCTATTTAGCCCCTATCATATATACCGAGTGATTTTTACTTCTTTAGAAAATTGAGTTTTTCGAACTGTCAAAATCCGAAGTGCTATTTTTCGGAAACTAAGTAAGATATCCATGAGATTTTTTTTTAAAGGCGTGTTATTTTTAGCGAACTGAACAATCTCAAGGCCAGAAAACCCCTAATATTTTTTAACTTTAGCTAAAAATAAATTTTTCAGTTTTTCAAAATTTCACATATCAAGACTTAATATTAAAATTCAAATTTTTTTATGTGAAGACTAAAAATTTATAGTGGGAAAAAATAATATAAAATGTTAATTACTTCTTTAGATTTTTTATTGTTTACCGAAAAGTAGTGTTTGCATAATTTTTACGTTTTTTATGCAAGGTGCTTTTTAGGAGAAATATTTTTCAATTCTAATTAATATCTATTTAAATGGCTTCAAGAAACTCTAATCTAGCCCTGTAAATGAATTACTGTTACAAAAATCCTGTAAAATGAAAAATAAATTTTTTTTCCATATGCCGACTTTTTGGCGGACACTATATGTTTAATTTACTATTCCAACTGATTCAATTGTTTACTGTCTTTCTGTTTCTTAATTAGTTACAAATGGTTAAATTTTATATTAATTTTTTAACAGTGTATGTCTACATTTGAAATATTTGTTTTATTATTTGTACTTTTTACATTTAAAAATAAAACTATTCTAATACGTCTAAATTTGTTTACTTTTTATCATCTGATGTTATCTTTGATAATGTAGCGTAAGTTACAACCTCAAACTGAGAGTAGCTGGAAAATCCTATTCTATTGAAGTAGTAACAATTTAATGATGAGAGTGAAAAATATGTCTCTTTATTCACTGTACCATATAACTATTTTTAATTACCACCTTTAGCACCTTTCTTATTTTATTCTAGTAAAATTGAAATGCAAAATACAAAAAAAAATTGTAGTTTATGTAAAAGCAGGCAACCATTGTTGCACTTGCGATTTGCATGTGGTCATATGTGGATGTAGCATTTATGTGAAAAAACATTTTTAGTGTTAAATCACTTTTGCTTACCTTTTCGTACAAGAATTTTGTTTTAAAGTAGTGTACTAGTTATTTAGATTACTGAATTAATTGTATGAGAGTATTCCATGTTTATATATTTAATAAAATCATTTTACTGATTTCCTGTGTAAATTCCACATAAGCCAAGATAACACCCATTTTTATCAGAGCGCCATTTGTCCGTTGACGCGTGGTGGAGTTGAGTACTAAAATTATAAGCGATGTAGCGCTATGCAGTGTAGCACTAAGCAGAGAAAACCATTATTATTATTATTATTATTATTATTATTATTATTATTATAGGTGACCTAGCCTTAGAGCCTAGATCATTGATTCTGTGCATTCTATTCGTACTAGAGAATAATTCAATGGTAAGATTGCAGGTCTCTGTGCTGTCGCAATAAGGACACATTTTATTAGAGGTTTTCTAAATGTTGATTAATTTTTTTGGATTTATCTTTTATTATTTATATAAGGTATAGTGACGCCTCATTTTGAGTAATTTTTGTGTGTGATAAAACATATAACAATATTATTTTTAACATAATAGCTCTCCAGCTACCGAAACTAGAAAGAGCTACTTATTTTACGCGTCTTGTCACCGAGGTGTTTGATATTTCATGAAAGATAGCACGCAATGTACCTTGTCATTAAATTTTTAAGAACCTTCTAGTTTCTGTAAAGCCTAAAAGTAGCTTACGGGCTTATATTTATTCCAGGATGTATCGTAAAGGTCACCCTGTTTACGGTTCTAACTTCCCCCAGTCATATTCAACCAAATATTACATGTTCTAACCTTGCTGCATAAGTATTAATACTCGTATATTACCTGTTCGTTGAACTTAGGTCAATGTCAAAGTGTAGCACTGTATTTTTTGTTTGCGTAGAGTAGCTAATTAAAATCTTAATAATTTAGATAAAGGTGAATTGTTTTTCTGAAGTTAATGAAGATAACCTATCTTAACTTGTTTATCGCAGTTTATGGCTTTTACAGCCCGTTTAACCATTTAAAAATTAACCGCGGCAGAGCTGTTTAATTTTGTATACACTACGGGCATTGCTTGATATTTATACCTTCGGGCGACTTTATAAACTTGTCACCGTCAAGTGGGCATAAACATCTTCATAATGCCCGTGGTACATAAATAACTATATTCAGTGTTAGAGATGCTGTATTTTCACTTAATTAATTTCGGCTTTTTTGTGGAAACTGTTTTTAGTTTTTATCATGAATTTTACAGTTAACTCTAGATGTTGTTTTAAACTCTCGCCCTTCCCGAATATTTTGAATAATATTGACGATGTCAAACTGTAGACTTCAATTGCTCGATTAGCAACAGTTCTATAGATAATACAAGATAATATTGGAGATTTAGCTGCAAAATGAAAAGAGCTATTAGAAGCGTGGCGAATTTAAAAGGCTATAATCATTGTTCAAGACAATCGCATAAACGACATCAGAATGGTAGTCTATAAGTAAACGAAGTAAATGTTAAAGAAAGAACTAAAAGATAGTACCATGAAGTGAAAGACTGATAAATCGATAAGCAAGCTTAACATATCAGATGTAATGGAAATTGGTGTTAATTGTGACAATTAATATAAAAGCTAAAAAGCAGTAATATCCGAAAAGTATGTGGCTTTGTGCGTATTACCAGTAGCACTAGAAAATCCTTACAAGAATACATAAATACGCACTGAGAAATATTAAGGACAATATTAAGAAAAGAAGAATTCCGCCTAGAGGCAAGAACAGCGTTGTAGAATGCAGAAAAGTTTATTTTAGAAGACCGTGTAAGTAACAAAGAAAAAAGGGGTGATTTTGAAAAACGAATTTAGAAGAAATTAGAAAACTGTGTAGCTCATAAGAGTTTAGAAATTATCTGATTAATTATGAATGAAAATACAATAGTTTATTTACAAATATTACATGTCACAGAATTTGAAATGAAATTTACAAGCAACGTATGTACAAAGGAGTATAAATAACGGGTAATCCTTCTTAAGCCTCGATGGGACTATTGCTGGATGCCGGCAACGTCTAAGTTGAGTATGGTACGCGAATCACAAAATAGTTGCTGTTTATATGATGCTTTTATGGCTGGTTCAATATCTCTGTTCTACGGAAAAATATGTACGAGCTGTTCTCTGAATGTAATTTTTTTTACGAGCGGTATCCGAAGGTTGCTTATCGTATCTCTGCATGGGTATCTGTTCACCACGTAAGTTTAGTTTGAAGCTAAGTTTGCCTCTCTTTCGGTCTAGCAAGCAGAGACGATTTCAAGGAAGTTGTTGCCAAAGAAAATCGATCGATCAAGAAAGAGGGGCTGTTTGCCACTGAGAATCGGCTCGATAATAAATCAGGGGTGACTTTATCATCAGAAACTGGCTCAACAATATGTCGAGCACGTGTTTCTGGGTCTCGGACCGTGCCTACACTTGGACTTAAGTTTGCAGGTTTTGGGTTCTTGCGATGGAATGTGAGTGTATTCTCGGGGTGAACTCTCGATTCAAGAAGTCCTGGACCGGCTGAGTATTGTCCTTTCATACCTGTTCGAGCCCCATTATATTTCGGTCATTCTCTGTAGGAAGAAAGTGCGAAAAGTACAGCGGGTACTTGTTGTACAAAGACGCCCTTGGTTAGGCTTCACTGTGAGTTACCTAATGCATGGACGGCGAAGACGAACCGTTTCTTGTGTCAAGATAGCGACTTGCAAATTTTACATATTATTTATTTTCAAATTCATAATTTGCACAGGCGCAAACGTCAGAAGCATACTCACAAGAAAGGGAGTGATATTGGTAAGGAAAAATGAAATTTTTAAATTAGTAGCAGCTAATACCTAACTTGAGATTAACAGACAAACACCCCGAAAAATTTGAAATCATCATGGAAAAATTAAATGCAACTGGTATATGACTTGGGTACCAGTCAAAGAATCAAAGATCGTGGTAATGATAATAAGTAAAGAGGCAGGCCTCAGTCGTGGGGTAGCGGTACCGCGTCTACTTAGCATTTAGGAGACCTTGGGTTCGATTCCCATGATCGTCTGCTCCCTACAGGTCTCTTGGTTTTCCTGAGTTAATAGAGACAAATGCTGGTGCCGTATTTCTCCACCTTGTCTGAAATTTCTTCTATTATTTGTCCCTCCTTTTTCTCGCTCATCCTGAATTTTCGTTCTTGGCTGAAGAAGGAAGCAGGGTCACTACAGCAACCCGCCTTCAGTTGAGGGAATTCAATCACCATGAATCTTTACTTTTACCCAGAAGATTCTTAAATAGTCGATAAATTCATCTTGGGGCATTTGGTAACCAACAACCGTAGATCAACGGATAAAGTAAGGAGGCCAAATATTCAACCGATAAATTAACTTAAATGTCGCGAGTCCGTAACATCATGAAGTCCATAAGACTAATTCTGCTGAATGCGCTTATTTTTCCCATTGATTTGTACACATCACACAGGAAGAAGAAAGAAGTTCGAGGCGTACCTTAACAGTAGGCACAGCATATTAGAACTGAAGCGACGTTCGTTGATTTGGCCACGTAACCATACCAAAAACTTTCTTGCAAAGTCTCGTTGTTAAATAGGAGGTCAGTGGAAAACGACTTCCAACCCAACGAACCAATCTGCTATAAACTGTGACGGGTAGTACTCTTTGAAAAACTAGCAAAATCGCACAAGGCAGAGGTGGGTAGAGAGAATTGTTTAGAAATGCGCTTAGATCCTGTCCGTATTGTTGCAGTCGAAAAGCGCCACGCGTCGATTCCATATTATTTTTGCATTCATTGCGCGCTATTCTGGTTGAGCCCGTGCTTGCGCCTTTGTTGGAAACATTATCGATTTATCTTCAGGCCAGTAACTAGGTTACGATGTTTTCTTGCTATTGTTTTTTGTTTTGCAGGTGTTCACGGCGTTATGTTTGTTCTAAAGCGCATACATTTTTGCTTGCGTCTCTTATACCGAGCGCACGTAGATCTTCGTTGTGCCCTTTGTCCTAGTTCGAAGTAGTTTTATAGTGCCCTGGGCTCATTCGCGTAATTTCGCAGATATGTAACTGGCTTAATTCAATTTAAATTTCGTTCATCATTGTAATTAGGCACTCGAGTTAGAAATTGTATAGCAGACCCTTTCGGAGTTTCCAAAGTTGAGCTCTTAGTTTATACCCGCTTATTCTCCGAGACCATTGTTAAGGCCCCGTTGTATGGGAAGCCTTTGTTGCTCTTTGTTGCTTATGCTGCTTTTTAACAGTGCAGTTTTGCATCATCCTGGGAGTATTTAGCCACATCGTCCAAGGTACATGAACCTGTGTGTATTGCTCACTCCGAAGCCTGAACTCTTCGGCTAAACCGGGATCATGTCAGAATTTGTGTTCAAGTTTTATTTGTACATTTAGTAAACTAAATTTTTGCCTAGCACAGTGGTATTTAATTAACTCTTTCTATGTTTGGCTTTATGGTATCACCGTAAGCTTGTAATTATTCCCTAGCCAACCTGTCAGCCAAATTACTAAGAGAATTGTTTGCAACTCATACGTTTACATACATTTGTGTGCTGCGCTCATGTATTGATTGCATAACTTTTATGTCCGCATACTTCTTAGGCGAATTATTGGGAATTAGGCGATTTTCCCCAAATCGATTCTTTGATTAGCTTGTAGCAATTAAACTGGATGTACTTATAACTTCCGAATGTAGCGTCTGATTTAAGCTCTTGTACCTAATTACTACTTCTAACATTATCCTGTTCATGTTAAAACTTTATAAGCCCGTTTCAGGTCATATCTAATTCGGCTACGTAAATTATAAGGAGTTTAAGAGTTCTCGTAAGATAATGAACATATCTGCTGTATTGAAATACTTTTTGGTGCTTCCGGCTGATCTGAATTTGAAACCGCACGCCGTCTTCACTATAGTTGGTCGTCCTTTTAATTTGTCGCCTAAACCAAGCGTTTGATATGATTTGAATTCGGTTTTAGCATTTGAGTCTGATATATTTGAGGTTTGAGTCTAATGTGTTGCCATTTGTGACAGCGTTAAGGATTACTGATTTAGGGTGAGGAATAGGTAAAAAGGAAATATTAGCTAGACTCAGTAAAGAATTTAGAAAACAATATATATGTGTACCTCACAACCATGAAGAAGACCGAGTGAGTTTCGTGATATATTAGCGCTTTAGAGTGGAATACGTAATAACGGTTTTTTCGAAACGTCAGCAACCTTACCATGTTCTTCTTCTTAAGGTTCCGTCTCCAAGGGAGGTTGGACATCATCATGGCAATTTGTATTTTATCCACTGCCGCCCTAAACAATTGGTTTGAACCATTCTCTTGGAGTACAAGAAGTATAAGAACAAATGCAACGGCGACATATTTTTATTATTCCAAGCCACCAAGCACGAATGCTATTCAGTCAATGATTTTTACGGAAAATTCTTGAACGCCCAGATATCGCTGCTAATAATTTTTTCACTAACAATATGCACTAAAGATGGAATTTTCGATTTTCATAATAATCACGTGTAGCTGGATGAGCATTCTCGCGTTATTATTAAATGATATCAACGGCGTTTTAGACTGAATATTTATTTTTATGTAGCTGGACATTTGAAAGATATACTAATAGGTTAAGTTGTTTTTTCAAATTGATTAAAATTATTAGTATGGCTTTTCATCTTATTTGTGATTGTACTAAACTCGATGAAATATATTTCATCTTATTTCAACAATTTGTATTTAGCTGATGTCCAACAGCTAAATATATTTCTTGTTCATGGAATATTTATTGATATCTGGATAGCTGAAATTAAACCAAATAATTTTTGCGCGTCCCTTGAGAATCATATATTATTTCTGTTTCATATTTCAACCGCTGAAAGCGTCCAGCAAAGATAGGAATCCGGTTTTTATAAGTTAGAGCTTTCTTTTTGTGCACCAGAGCTGTAAGTGACAGTGAAGAATGAGCAGGCATGTTTAACAAGGCTACACAAAAAGTAGGGATTAGCCGGGGTGAATTGTTTTTGTTCACGCCATTTCGATACGCATAAGTATGACCCGCTCGTTTCTTTTTAAATATAATAAATACCGCAGCCATAAATATAAACTATTGGCCACTTCCCTCAAAAGTAAAATTTATTAAAGCGATAAATCATGCCATTTGGTTGCCGAGAGTTACGAGAACTTGAGGAGAATTCCAGACACTTGGGGAAGGGTGCTTTAGGCTAATAGGCTGTGAAATAGCAGATATTCGAATCTGGAATATTTTAGTGTACGCCGCGATTGGGCTGGTAACGCGATATTCAATCGTTTGGTGTCATCGGCGTCAAAAGATTTGAATTTAATTCGAATATTTTTATCTTATCTTAAAATAGTTGCGGCTGAAACTATGTTACATTTAACAGTAATAATGGATTTAACTTAGTTATAGGTATATCAATAACAAAAGGAAGTTCTACTTAACACTTGCAACATACAGTATATATCAGGTCTAAAGTGTAAGCCTGAACAATCTTGAACTTCTTCGATTCTAATAAAATTTGTTATGATTATTAACAAGGAAAAGACAAATGAGAAGTTTTGATTAGACTATTCCACCCATATATCATTTGTATGTAATTGCCAATGCACTCCCGTTTTAAGGATTACAATCAAATTAATTTGCTGGAATAGATACCATTTGCATTACAATTTATTCTGATACCTGCCTTTGGTATGAAAATTAATTTATTATAGCCACACGTAGCGAATTTTTCACAAGCAAGAAATTATAAGATACTCTTATTTTACGCAATATATCAACATAATATTTAGGGTCCCGGGTGGTGTAGCTTGAACAAGCGTCCACGTTCGATCAGTAGAGTTAAGCAACGCTCTTTCTGGTCAGAACTTGGATGGGAGTTCCATGGCTGCTTCTCTCGGCGCCTCGTGATACGGCTATCACGGAAATAGTTGGTCCTGCATGTCATAATAACATCATGACAGCCGTTAGTGGGGTTGGAAGTCCCCATAAAATGTACAGCGACGCCTATAATTGGCCTAACGGCTGTTGGCTGAGTAACAAAAATAAAATAAAATAAAATAAAAATAAAAACCCAGGGTTTATAAAATACAATGAACAAATTCAATGGTTCGTGGGTTCATGGAAGCAAACATTAATAAAATTGTTGAGGATGTAGAAAAAAAACTTTGTTTTATTTACTGACTTTTTCAAACTCCCATTTTTGCCAGCGTAATTATTATTATAGAACTCAACATTACAATGAAATGCGCGAACTAATTAAAAAATATACCACAGCATAACGTACGTGATTCTTTTG